>PVKM010007998.1:0-40050 GCA_004027735.1 Carollia perspicillata | reverse complement strand
AGAGAGGTGAAGAGAGTGAGCTCGGGAGAGAAACATCGATGTGCAAGAGGAACACCAATCAGTAGCCTCTCACATGTCTCCAACGGGGGACCTGGCCTGAAACCCAGGCATGTGCCCTGACCGGGAATCAAACCCTTAACCTTCCAGTTAGCGGAACAACGCCCAGCCCACTGAGCCACACCAGTCAGGGCTGTCCAACATATTTTGAGGTCTGGAAGAACTAGCATTTGTCAAGGGACAATTTAGGCTGGGTTTCCCAGGTGATCCAGTAATATAAGAATTCATCATTCCTCTCCTCCAAAGCATTGCCAAATGTAATGATCTCATCTAAACAAATAAGCACCTTCAGGTAATTCATATTGCCAGTTGCTTTTTTCATGAGACTCCTGAAGGTGTCTGGGGATCCAAAGATGTGTGGGGTGGCCTTTGAAAGAGGTAAAGCCCCAGTCAGCCATAGAAATTCAACAACACTTTTCAAATACAGTCGTGGAAATTATGGATTCCCTACTGTGCAGTCTAGAGGCTAATGTGGACACAGAACGGTCTCTAAGGCACAGAAAGATAACAGAACATTGATTTCCCCCCTGTTCTGAGTCTTCCCTTTCCTATCACGAATTTTCCTCCTTACTTTTTGCTTATTTGTGTGTTCGGATCAATAGTAGTTCTTAACCCTGACTGCCTATATAATCTATGGAGTTTGTTCTAAAACATCTACCCCTGGGCCCCATTCACCCCTAGAGATCTGGACATTTTCTAAACACCTACTTTATGGGAGGCCCCGTGCCTGCCCTAGGAGTAGAGGTGATTGAGTTATGGTCCTTGTTTCTATGTAGCTCACAGTCCAGGGGCAGAAGCAGAAAATTTGAAAAGTATTATTCAGTGAGAAAATACAGCATAACTCCAGTTCTTAATCTAGCTTGTTTCTCATAAAACTGTACACGTGTGGGTGAGGTAAACATGGATTTGTTCAACAAGTCTTAGTGCAGAGGAGGAAGAGGCTTTCTCGGGTTCTTGGGTGACATAAATTGGGATTTAAAAAATATTTAAACTGTATGTGAATGTCCATAGAGGTTTTATTTGTAATAGACAAAAACTGGGAACATCCAGATGCTCTTCAGTGGATGAATGGTTCAAAGAAGTGGTGCATCCATACCTTAGAATAGTACTTAGTAAGGAAAAAAAAGGAACGAACTATTGATACATGTGACAACCTGGATGAATCTCCAGACAGTTTATGCTGAGTGAAAAAGGCTAATCCCCAAAGGTTATATATTGTGTGTTTCCATTTGTATACCATTCTTGAAATGACAAAATTACAGAGGTGGAAGAATGTTCAGCGGTTACTAGGGATTAGGGAATTGGAGAGGGATCCTTGTGGTGATGGAAATGTTCCACATTTTGATTGTGGTGGTGCTTATGCAAGGCTACACACGTGATAAAATTATATAGAGCTAAACACCCACACCACCTACACATCCAGACACAAATGTGTACATGTATAACTGTTGAAATCTGCGTAAGCACTGTGGATTATACCAATGTCAATTTCTTGGTTTTGGTATTACATGAATAGCTGTATAAGATGCTAATGTTGGGGAATACTGAGGAAAGGATGCATGGGACTTCCCTATATGTTTTTTGCAGCTTCCTTTGAATGTACAATTATTTGAAAACATAGCATAAGAAGTTTCTAATCAGAAACAAAAAGGATTATATGTGTTAGACACATTTATAAATGCAAAACCATAAATGGATACATTGGGAGAAGATGGCAGTATCATTCCTCTTGGATGTTATGAGAAAGACAGTCTTCTCAGGGAATATTAAATTTAAAAAATATATGTTTCATTGTTTCTTCCAATTAAGAAAAGAATGTTTCTTTTGGATAGTTAGAATATATAATTCAAGAAAGGTCACTAGTAATCCTATCATTTTGAGATAACCATTTTTTCAATATTTAGGATATGTCTTTTTAAAAATATATTTTGTTGATTATGCCATTACAGTTGTCCCATTTCTCCCCCTTCACTTCCCTCCATCTTGCATGCCCCCTCCTGCCCACATTCCCCCACTTTAGTTCATGCCCATGGGTCATACATATAACTTCTTTGGCTTCTACATTTCCCACACTATTCTTGCCCTCCCCCTGTCTATTTTCTACATACCATCTATGCTACTTATTCTCTGTACCTTTTCCCCTTCTCTCCACCTCCCACTCCCCTGAGGATACATCTTTTTAATCTTTTCTATATGCATAAATTTAAAACAAAAATTTCACATTCAGCAAGAAAAAGGTTTTTCCTGTCTTTAAAGAGACTTGTATTAATATGATTTTAATGTATATACAGTATTCTGTCATAGGGATGCAGAATGAATTATTTACCCATCCTCTATTTTGGGTATTTAGATTATTTTCAAGTTTTTGGTACTATAAATAATGCTGCAGTACACATCATTGTACCTGCATCATTTATGTATCTCTGATTACTCCCTTAATTCTAAATTCTTAGCAAAATTCTTGGGTCAAAGATTATGTAAAAATTTAAAGCTTTTGTTATGTTTGGCTAAATTATCTGCCAAGAAGATGGCATGAATGTTCCATCCCTGTTTTTCTCCACAGCACATTCTTTGCTGCCAATGTTAGCACCTTGGTAGTAGGCTGGCTAGACCCACTGTGGCAGTTCTGTGGCAATTCTGTTCCCTGGTATGGTTTATAGGACCTTGGTGTGTACCTAGCACAATGCTGGGTACACACTAGGCCCTCAGGAATATTTGCTGATTTAATATCTTTCATAATGCATTCTTTGAAACTCTGGTATGGGGTTGGTGGGAAACATTAATCAAAATAGTAGTGTGCTTTCACCCTGAATTATATCACTGACATCTAGTAAATAGTAAGGACTTGAGGGAATGGATAGGCGTGTTTTAATAGAGAGGAAGGACTTGGGAAATCTCTGGAGACTTCTAAAAGTGGGAAGCCAAATCCATCTGAGGTTTCTGGGAACAGATGGAAGGGGCCTGAAAAACTGAGGTTTACTGGGAAGGAAGGTGGCGCCCGGGGCATCGGGGTAGTTGTTGGGAAGATGGGAGAGAGGAAACCTTTTGCTTAATACTGGCTTCCCACCTACCCCACCGCCCCTTAAGGACTCAGGATGTTAATCAGCCTGGTAGCTTTTATGTAAAACATTAGTGTGCCAACTTCTCCCAGCAGAAGTCTGGGCATAATTATACTGAATTGTGCTTTTATGTTTATATTTGGGAGGGTCGCTTTTCATCTGCCTTTGTAAGTTTTCCCCTTCCTGTCCTGCACGTGGCTATTACTAGTCAATTGGGACCGGTGGCCAGAGGTCTGGGCTTCCCATCGTTGCTGCTCCTTCCACTCTCTGCCTGAAATACAAACAGGGCAGGCGACCACACATGCCCCAGTACTCTCTGAGAGGAGCCTGCCATGGTTTCAGAAAAGAGCAGGCCATGGCCAGCTCTGTTTAATCACCAGATGTGATTAAATAATAATATGTGAGCTCTTGAAAAATTATACCAGGCTCTTTTTGGATGACTTCATGTCATTTCATTTAATTTTTCTACAAACCTGGTAGGATAGATCCTTATTATCCCCATTTTACTGTTGAGAAAACAGAATTAATTAACTTACCTGGAGCCCCCAGTTAGTATGATGCAGATCTAGGGTTTGAAATTGGATTTGAAATCCCCTCTATCTTATGCCAAACACCTGCTGCTAATCACCGCCTGATCTGGAGCACACAGGACAATGTGGTGTTCTTGAATCTATTTTATGCATTGCATGTCTTATTTTCTTAGATTCCGCCATTTGAGATTTAATCCCTTGGATTGTGCGGGCTTTTCCTATCCAGAAATCCCTTTTTAAAAGGCATCTATCCAAAGGAGCAGCAATGGCTTAAGCACATCAGAGAACGTTTGGGTGGAGGAAAATGGAGTGTTAGCTAATTCCTCCAGGCAAAGGACATGGGCAATTAATTTAGTTTCCTCAAGGTAATAAGTTTTGGAGAATCAGAGGGATAGGATAGATTAGGTCAAGTATGAATTTTATATTGGTACCCTCAGTGGTTTGCTACCATTAAGATAGCCAGCCCTCTGGGGCATTCTCCACTGTGTTTCCATTCCAGATGACATTACATACAATAAATGATGCACTTTCATTCTCAGAGGCCTCTGTCTCAATGTTCTATAGCCTTTCTTGTCTTGAAAGTTCCCTTTAGTTTTCCTGGTTGCAGGTAGATTGTAATAATATATCATGATGGAGTTTGTTTTTTTCTTTTTTTCAGCAGCAGGCTGGGACATTATGCTCTCACAGGCCCTTTGATATTTTGGTTTCACTGTACATTTTAACAGGTATTTGTTCAAACTGTCAAGAATCTGTAAGATGTAACAATAATAGTTTTGAGTGCTTATTACATTGAAGACACTGTGCTAAGCAGTTTCCCTGCATAGTCTCATTAAAGTTTCCTGAGTCTGGGAACAAACACTGTCCCAGAAAGACTAACTTGTTTGCAATCACAAAGATAGTAGCGGAACAAGGATTTAGGTCTAGTCTGACTTTAGGGTCTCATAACCATGCCTGGTGGTAGCTATAGTTATGTAATAATAATTGATCTAAATATAGACATTGGGGCCCTGAATAAAGGTGCTAGAGTATTTATTGACCAGCGACATGGTCTGTGCCATCATTTTGCTTGTATGTTCCTGGTTAATTATCAATAATTATCAATAAAATGGCATATTTATAATTATAATATTTAATATAATTAAATAACAATAATGATAATTATTGCCTTTACAGTTATTTTTATTTGTAGCAGTAGCCAGCATCTTGATAATTCAATAAACGGATATTCACTGAATGCTTCCTACATGTCAAGCATTGGGCAACATTCTGCAGGTACAAAAGTGAGCAAACAATATGTGTTCCTTGCTCTCTTTTGTGCTTATATTTTAGTGACAGAAACAGGCATAAAAAAATCACACTGGTGACTGTAATTACAGGGATAAGTGATTAGAAGACAAAGAACATGATTCTCAGTGAGTAAATTACAAAGGAACCTGAAATAGACGGTGGGCTGGAATCAGGGAAGGCTTCCCTGAAGAAGAGAAATAAGGATGAGTTGGAATGAACTAGGTGAGTAGAGGGTGGGAGTGTGCAGCCGAAATGTACATCTCAGGGAAGAGACCAGCATTAGCATGTCTTAAGGATGTGGTCTGTATCCTAAAAGCAGTGAGCAGTCACTGAAAGGTTTAAGTAAAGGTGTGCCAAGATCAGATTTACATTTTAGTAAGACCATTTGAGTTGATGCAAGGATAATGGATTGGAGGGGAGCAAAAGCGGAGGTCACGGGACCAGTTAGCAATAGTCCAGGCTTCAGACAATGACTCAGACAGGGGTGGTGGCATTGGAGATGCAAACGAATTTTGGAGGTGACAGATTTCTTGAAGACAGTGCTGATGGAACTTGGTGACAGGTTAAATAAGAAGGTGCAGGTGGGAGAGGACAGCCATGATCTTTAATCTTTATAGTTACCTTATTCAAGGAGATGTTACTATTCGCCCTCTTGTACAAATATAGAAAGTGAGCTATCTCATTGCTTGAGCATAGTCTACAGACTTTATAGGGCCCTCAAGGCAGTATATAACCTAGGCTCTGTTGACTCACATATCCCCATCTCCCCTCTGCCCTTAGCTCAGTAGTTTTCTGTGCTCCATCTACTGTGGCCTTTCAGTTCCTTGCTGTGCCAAGCTCCTTCTAGTCTTAGAGCCCTTGCACATGCTGTTCGCTTGACCTGAAATGAACTCAGTTTTTGCCTGGCTTATCCCTCCTTGGAGGAACCCTTGACCTACCAAACTGGGTTAGGCCTTTACCTAAAGGCCACTCTCATAGCACTATGCACTTTTGCATTTATTACAATTTTATCTAGTTTCTTGTGTGATTATTTTTGACTGTTTCACCTACAAAACCATAAGCTCCAAAGAAAGGATGTTGTCTGTCTTATTCAGCTCTCTATTCCCAATGAATAGCATAGGTCTCAGCATATAGTAAGGATTAGACCATTCAGCTAATATGTTACATACATATTTGTTGAACGAGTGAGGCTTATAGAGGCTAAGTTAACCTGCCTACTATTGAACAGATAGTAAGTAACTGAGGCAAGAGTTCAGCTTGTCTAGCTAACAGTACAGCCCAAGCTCTAATCACTGGCCTCGACTGTCACTGTGTTTGCAGTGGACACATGACAATGGCCATATAGCAGCAGCTGCTGGGGAACTTAGAATGAGTTTTTTTTTCCTCTCCTCCCCTCCCCAGCCGTACCTTCCACTTCCCTCCTCTTCCCTCTTTTCTTCCTCCCTTCATATTTCCCTGCCTGTCCACCTCTCCATCTTTCTCTCTTTCTCTTTTATAAGATTTGTGAGGGCTATTAGAGGTCATCTTGTCCAACCTGCACATTTTACAGATAATGAAACTGAAGCTAGACCAAATTGCCAGCCTAAAGGCTATAGTTATTGCCAGACTTAATAGATAACTCTACCTTTTATGGTGGGCAGAATTTTAGCAAAATCAATGGAGATCTAATTTATCTCAATCTTGTTTACCCAGTATTTGTTTGTTATAACCAGGTTAGTATCATCACTGACCTGGGCACATGTTTTGTTCATTTCTACCTCAATAACATGACTCACATTGGTCCATTTGCCTGGGATTTATTCTTTCTTTCTGGTCTATTTTATTTATCCTTCAAGCCCCAGCTCAGCAATTACCTCCTCCATGCAGACTTCCCTCCTTGTTATGGCTCCTGAATTCATATGGCAGTCTGTATCAGTCATTTGGGACATAATCACGGGTACTTTCATTTAAAGGTTTTCAGGTGTGTTTTTCTTGCCAAAAGTGTCCTTTCCCTAAGCTCATTAAGGGCAGGAGCCATAACGTGTGACTCTTTTGTAATTTGCTGGTTCCTAGAAAAGCACTGGACACATAGTAGATACTCAAAGAATAATTCTTGAATGAATGAATGATGTAAAGAAAAAATGAAATGGTAAACTCTGCCATCTTGTGGCTATTAGCCTTAAATGTTGCAATTTCCACTGCATTTTTTTTTTAGTGTTGAAATTAGAAAAGTGGCACATGGTAAGAAACAAAGCTCACGATGGTAAATTTTGGAAAGTTCCTTTTTCTTTTGCACAATATACCAAAGGCATTATTAATGAAGTATTTCATAAGAGAAAACAGATGGAAGGAAACCAAAAACCAAACTAAACATGTGCCTAAGAACTGAATATAGACCTAGGAAATATTGATTGAATTTTCTCAGATACAATCCCTGGTTTAAAAGCACCAAGTAAAAGAAAACTGTTCCACATGTTCAACAGTTCAGAACTCTGATCGCATAACCACTCTTCTTATTTGGAGGGGGTGTCTATTAAGGGACCTTTTATAAAAGTCATCTGGTGAAGAGAATTTCTGCTTTTGTGATAACATGTGTGGAATCCAGTCCTAGTTTTGCTGAGCAACCTGTGTGAAGCCCATAACCTGTCCTGTGTCATTTGTCTTTTTTTTAGAAGATTTTTATTTTTTATTTTTTGCTCTAAAAACATGAGTTTTAATGGCAACATAGTATTCTTTTTTCAAAAATATATTTCATTGATTATGCTATTACAGTTGTCCCATTTTTCCCCCTCTTTATTCCCCTCTGCCCTGTACTCAACTCTCACCATCATACCTCCTCCTTAGTTCATATCCATGGGTCATACATATAAATTCTTTGGCTTCTCCATTTTCTATACTATTCTTGACCTCTCCCTGTCTATTTTGTACCTACCATTTATGCTTCTTATTCCCTGTACCCTCCCCCCCATTCTCCCCTGACCCCTTCCTAGCTGATAACTCTCCATGTGATCTCCATTTCTGTGATTCTCTTCCTGTTCTAGTTGCTTGCTTAGTTTGTTTTTGTTTTTATTTGCTTTAAGGTTTAGTTGTTGATAGTTGTGAGTTTGTTGTCAGTTTACTGTTCATATTTTTTATCATCTTTTTTTTAGATAAGTCTCTTTAACATTCCATATAATAAAAAGGCTTGGTGATGATGAACTCCTTGAACTTGACCTTATCTGGGAAGGACTTTATCTGCCCTTCCATTCTAAATGATAGCTTTGCTGGATAGAGCAATCCTGGATGTAGGTCTTTGCCTTTCATGACTTTGAATACTTTTCAGCCCCTTCTTTCCTGTAAGGTTTATTTTGAGAAATCAGCTGATAGTCTTATGGGAACTCCTTTGTGGGTAACTGGGCTCCTTTTCTTTTGCTGCTTTTAAGATTCTCGCCTTATCTTTAATCTTGGGCAATGTAATTATGATGTGCCTTGGTGTGTTCCTGGACTTCCTGAACATGTATTTCCTTTGCCAGATTGGGGAAGTTTGCCTTCATTATTTTTTTCAAAGAAGTTTTCAATTTCCTGGTCTTCCTCTTCTCCTTCTGGCACCCCTATGATTTGGGTGTTGGAACGTTTAAAGATGCCCTGGCAGTTCCTAAGCCTCTCCTCATTTTTTTGAATTCTTGTTTCTTCATTCCATTCTGGTTGAATGTTTCTTTCTTCCTTCTGTTCCAAATCATTGATTTGAGTCCTGGTTACCTTCCTGTCACTGTTGGTTCCCTGTAGATTTTTCTTTATTTCACATAATGCAACCTTCATTGTTGCCTGTGTCTTTTTTATGCTGTTGCAGTACCCAGTGAGTTCCTGGAGCATCCTGATAACCAGTGTTTTGAACTATGCATCTGATAGGTTGGCTATTTCTTCTTCGCTTAGTTGTATTTTTCCTGGAGCTTTGATCTGTTCTTTTATTTGGGACATTTTTTTGTCTCCATGTGCCTGTTACATATTAAGGGGCGGAGCCTTAGGTCTTCACCAGGGTGGGGCAACATTCGTCAGTTCGTTGTGATGCTGTATGTGGGGGAGGGTCCGAGAGGGAACAATGGTGTTTGCTCTGCTCTCTGCCAGTTTTCAGTAACTTCCTCCACTACTCACAATCAAGTTGGGCCCTTCTGGTGCTGATTCCCAGGTGGGTGGGTTTATGTATGTTCTAGGACCCTGTGGGTCTCTCCAACAAACTCTCCTGTGAGACTGGCAGTTTCTCCTGCCTCCTCAACCCCCATAGATTTATTCAGTCAGAGCACAGGTGGCAAACACAAGGCCTGTGGGCCGAATCTGGCCCTCCACCTTGCCCCTAGTTAAGGAGCAGTTATATTTATACAGTCCTAAAATGACATTTGGCCCTTTGAAGGCAACCACAAGGCTACTGTGGCATCTGGTAAAAATGAGTTTGACACCCCTGAGTCAGAGGTTTTGAGGCTTTATTTCACTGCACTGGAATCCTGGGTTGCATTGTCTGTCTCGCTCCTCTGTTGTTCCTCCTGGTTTATCTGCAGGCAAATGTGGGACTACCCATTCCACCAGCTACTGTCTCGCCTGCCGCAGTCCTCTGGCTGCGGCCTTGCTGAGAGTCCTCTCCACCCTGGCTGCCTGTCTCTGCCCCTCCTACTGGGCTGGATGAATGTTTCTTCTTCAATTCCTTGATTGTTGGACTTCCATACAGTTCAATTTTCTGTCAGTTCTGGTTGTTTTTTGTTTTTAAATTTGTTGTCCTTCTTTTGGTTGTGTGAGGAGGCAAAGTGTATCTACCTACACCTCCATCTATATTTATTTATTTGTAGACTGAGGGAAAGGGAGGGAGAAAGAGGGGTAATGGAATATTAATGTGTGGTTCCTTCTCTAGTGCCCCCTACTGGGGATGTAGCCTGCGTCCCAGGCATGTGTACTGACTGGGAATAGAATGGCGACCTTTTGGTTTGCGGGCCGGCACTCAATCCACTGAGCCACACCAGCCAGGGCCTCATTTTTCTTATCAGTTAATTTGCTACCCTCACTTTCTTATCAGTTAACTCCAGTGCTGTTGTTAGACTCTGTGAGACCACAGGATGAAGATCCTTATAAAGTATTAAAAAGGGATATAAAGGGGGAACAAAGATGGCGGCCAAGTAGGTGGAAGCTGAGTCCACTTGCTCTTGCATGGAACTCAGACACCTGGCAGATCTTCTGGAAAATAAACTGAACATGCAATGGAATCTTAGCTGATACAAAGTTTGGAAGCCAAGGAGTACAGAAGACTCTTTGCAATGGGTGATAAGGAGATTTTATAGGTGGAAGGGGAAGTATCCTGTGCATGGTGCCTGCAGCCATGGAGAGCCTGGTCAGAGATGGCAGCTTTGTGGCTCCCTCACCTTCCAGGGCAGGAACCCCAGACCTAGGCTGGGAGTGACTTGGATATACAAAGTCAGGGACCCAGGCTACACACACACACACAGCAGGCAACACACCCATAGCTACAGCAGCAAACACCAACTAGGAGAGTGCCAGAGAGTGAGATGGCCTCTATCTGCTCCTGGGTCAGGGGGAGGAGGCTGTCCACGCCCAGCCATGCCTGTGAGAGACTATCAGCTTTTTGGAGAGGTGGTGTGTACGGAAATGTGGACAGTGACTCAGTGCTGCAGTGGGAGTGCCCAGAGAGACTTTTTCAAAGGGGAGCTGATGGGTTTTCCACAGGGACCCTGCATGAAGCTGCCCTGTTAGCAAGGGGAAAGGACTGAGGGCGCAGTTTGCTCCCACTCAGTGCAGCTGGGCAGATTGATCAGAAAGCTGCAAAGTGAGGGGATTTCTCGGCTTTTTAAAGAAAAATTAGTTGTAAGGTGCAGCTACAGTTGAGAACCACACTGCTTAGAAAGGTCAGTGACCCAATGTTATAACAGTCAATCCAGCTTTCTCAGAGCCTGGTTCTGGCAGACATCAAGAGTGTTCAATGAAGAAGAGGGAACAGGAGTTAAGAAACACCATAGAAACATCATTTGTTCAATCTGATTTTAACAGTGCATGCAAATGAGCGGCAGTGACAGAAGTAAATTATTAGAGCTAAAGAAGTAACAGGAAAGAGAAGAACACAGATCCCACGTTGAGGTAAAAATCCATAAGAACAGACATTTTAAGTCCTTATATACCTATCCATCCATCCACCCATCCATCTGTGCATAAATCAAGTATTTACTGAGCATCTACTATGAGTCAGGCACTACTCTAGGTACTGGGAATATAGCAGTGAACAAGTCACATACAGACTTTAGAGTCATGGAAATTTCATTCAAGTCGTGGGTGTAGGGCCATAATTCTGCCACAGTGTCCTGAGGACCTTGAATATTTCCCAACAGGCCACATTACCAAGGCTTAACCACAGTCTGACTCAAGTCTTGGAGGAATGCCCTGTAATCCTCTCTAGCACATGGAACAATATGGTGAGGAGCTGTACCAAGATCATTTCTCATCTGCCTCCCTGTCTTGTGGGAGGCTGCCATGAGGCAGTTTTTTTTTTGCTTCATAGGCTGGTGCTTAATCCACTGAGCCACCCCAGCTAGGGCCATGAGGTAGTGTTTCATGTACCTTCCTGGTTCTGGTGAGGTATAATGCTTTCCACCATCATGCATACTCTTTCTCCCTGAGCATAGCTGCAGTACAAATGGCTTGGCTGTAATTTAGAGTTGGCTCCTCCACAACAGAGCAACCCACTGCTCATGTCATCTGTCATCTGGCCCTTGCAATTCAGTGTCATCCTGTAGGACTAGAGGCGTGGGATGCTGATACCGTGAGGATTTTGCTTTTGCTGCCCATGTAAGTAATAAACTGTATTCATTTGAGCTTGTGCGCTTCTTAGCCAAATCTGTGGATGTATAGTAAACCAACCTAGCAGCTGCCAATGCACTACTGCTTTTAGGGGCTTCTTGACTGCTTGAGAGTAGAGACAGACCCATACCAATTAGACAGAAAAACAAAATTATTACAAATTTTGATAAATACATGGCTAAATGAATCCTAAAATGTCAGCTGTATGTGAGCTTATAAATCTCCTAAACTTTGGGGAGCAGGGAAAGGCCTCACATATGGATGAATTTCAATTAAGAAATGTAGAAAACTGAGAAAAATACAATATCATCATTAGACAAATACCACAATAATAATTGTTGTGGACAAAATGGATGCTAAAATCAGTAGGTGAAAGTTTTAGAGCAAGTGGGATATTTATGTAGTCTCAAAGAATTCCCCCCCCAAGATATTTATTAATTACAAGGGAAAAATAGGAACTTTACAGTGGAGAAACCCAGTGCCCTCTGTTCGAGAGGCAGTAAATGGAGGTTGGGTAATGAAAGGAATCCTGGCCTAGGTGGATCTGCTGGGTCTGTGCACTTAGCTGATGGTCGTGTTCCTAGTTGCAGGTATATAATTGGATTAGAAAAATGTAGCAGTTGGCAGAACCCTCACATATGAGCAGGGACCACAAAAAACTGGAATTATCTTTTGGAGGGCAGGCCCCTAGTAGTAGAGTCTTCCCCTACTAAGTGAGTGTTCCAGGAACCCATCTGTATCAGTGTACAAGCTGGCGTTGTTGCAAGAGGCTGCGTTCAGCTTCAGTGAAGTTTTCCTGAAGATTCAATGTGTTCACTCATTTCATAATGGGGCATTTATGAGCTCACCTACCCCTGCCACACTGCACTGAGGGTTCACCAGTTTTGACCAAAAATAGCATGACCTCCATGCCCCACCCTCCCTATTCACCTGATCTCATCATGAGCAACACTTTTTTTGTTTCCCTGGATGAAAAAAGGGAAACATTTTGCTGATGTGGAAGAGGTGAAACAAAACACGGCAGAGGCACTAAAAGGCATCAGAATCGATGGGTTCGAAACCTGTTTTGAGCAGTGGAAAACGCATCTTGATGGGCGTATTACATCAAATGGAGAGTACTTGGAAGGTGATTGAAGTTTAAACATGTAAGAATAAGCACACAGTTTTTGATAAATTCTGTTTTTTGGGGGGTCCTCATCTTGTAGGTTTCTTGACCAATAGTAGAATAAGAGCTATTGCAGTAGGAAAGCCCAAGTACAAACTTCAGAAACTTCTCACACCCCCCTACCAAAATAATAAGTAAATAAAATTTAAAAATTGTATTTCTTCCTAGAAAAATTGCAGAATTAAGTACTCTTCAACACTTACACATTGCTTCTTGGCCTCTTGGCTAAGATCAGCTGTCAAAGACTTACTCAGTGCAGTGCCCATCAGGTACCTGTATTTTTCTTTCTAAATAATTTCATTCATTCATTCATTCATTCATTCATTCATTCATTCATTCACTCGTTCGTTCGTTCATTTATATTGTTGTTCAAGTACAGTTGTCTCCATTTACCCACCACATTCTCCCCACCCCAGCCATCCCCACTTCCCACTCTCTATCCTACCCACTGTTGGTGTTGTCCATGTGTCCTTTATACATGTTGCTGAAAAACCCTCTCCCTTTCCCCCAGTTTATCCCCTCACACCTCTCCTCTGGTTACTGCTAGTTTGTTCTTAATTTCACTGTTTCTGGTTATATTTTCCAAGCTGCTTTATTTTGTTGATTAGGTCCCACCTAAAGGTGAGATCATATGGTATTTATCTTTCACCGCCTGTCTTATTTCACATAGCACAATGCTCTCCAGTGCCATCCATGCTGTTGGAAAGGATACGAGATGCTTCTTTCTTTCTGCTGCACAGAATTCCATTGTGTAAATGAACCACAGTTTTTTGATCCACTCATTTACTGATAGGCATCTAGGCTGTTTCCAGCACTTGGCTATTGTAAATTGTCCTGCTATGAACATTGGGGTGCATAGGTTCTTTTGAATTGGTGCTTCAGGGCTCTTAGGGTATAATCCCAGCAGTGGAATTGTTGGGTCAAAAGGCAGATCCATTCTTAGTTTTCTGAGGAAATTCCATACTCTTTTCCACAGTGGCTGCACCAGTCTGTAGTCCCACCAACAATGTACTAGGGTTCCCTTTTCTCCACATCTTCTCCAATACCTGTTTGTTGCTTTGTTTATGATGGCCATTCTGACCGGTGTGAAGTGGTATCTCATGGAGGTTTTAATTTGCATCTCTCTGATGGCTAGTGATGCTGAGCATCTTTTCATGTCTCTGGGTCCTTTGTCCATATCCTCATAGAAGTGTCTGTTCAAGTCTTTTGCCCAATTTTTAATTGTATTGTTTGTCTTCCTGGAGTGGAGTCATGTGAGTTCTTTATATGTTTTGGAGATCAAACCCTTGTCTGAGGTATCACTGGAAAATATGTTTTCCCATATGGTTGGTTCTCTTTTCATTTTATTGCTATTTTCTTTAGCCCTACAGAAGATTTTTATTTTGTCTCTTGCTCTAGGGGACATATCAGTGAAAATATTGCATGTGGAATATCTGAGATTTTCCTGCCTATGTTCTCTTCTAGGACTTTTATTGTGTCACAACTTATATTTAAGTGTTTTATCCATCTTTAGTTTATTTTTGTGAATGGTGTGAGGTGGTGATTGAGTTTCATTTTTTTGCACGTAGCTGTCCAGCTCTCCCAACACCACTTATTGAAGAGACTATCTTTGCTCCATTTTAATGCTTCTGCCCCCTTTGTTGAATATTAATTGACCATAGAGACTTGTGTTTATTTCTCTCTATTCTGTTTCATTGTTCTTTGTGTCTGTTCTTATGCTAGTAGCAGAGTGTTTTGATTATAGAGGCCTTGTAATACAGTTTGATATCAAGTATTGTGATCCCTTCTACTTTGTTCTTCTTTCTCAAAATTGTTCCAGCCATTTGGGGTTGTTTATGGTTCCATATAAATTTTTGAAGTGTTTGTTCTATATCTGTATAATATGCCATTGGTATTTTAACAGGGATTGTGCTGAATCTATAAATTGCTTTGTGTAGTATGGCCATTTTGATGATGTTAATTCTTCCAGTCCGTGAACACACGGTACATGCTTCCATTTGTTTGTGTCTTCCTCAGTTTCTTTCTTCAGTGTTGTATAGTTTTCTGAGTGTGGGTCTTTTAGTTCCTTGGTTAGGTTTATTCCTAAGTACTTTATTTTTCTTGTTGCTATAGCAAATGGGATTTTTTTCATGATTTCTGTTTCTGATACTTCATTTTTGGTGTAGAAAAATGCCTTTGATTTATGAATATATTGACTTTGTATCCCACTGTTCTACCAAATTCATTTATTAGGTTGAGTAGTTTTATGGTGGAGTCTATAGGATTTTCTGTGTATACTATCATGTCATCTACCAATAATGACAATTTTGCTGCTTTTTATTTTTCTTTTATTTGTTTATGATGGCCATTCTGACTGGTATGAAGTGGTATCTCATTGTATTTTTAATTTGCATCTCTCTGGTAGCTAGTGATGCTGAACATCTTTTCACATTTCCCTGGGTCTGTATGTCCTCCTTGGAGAAGTGTCTGTTTAGGTCCTTTGCCGATTTTTCTTATTTTTTTAAAGATTTTATTTATTTATTTTTAGAGAGGGGGGAAGGGAGGGAGAAAGGGAGAGAAACATTAATGTGTGATTGCCTTGTGCTCCGCACTGTGCACCTGGCCCACAACACAGCCATGTGCCCTGACTGGAAATTGAATCAGCAACCCTTTGGTTTGTAGGCCTGTGCTCAGTCCACTGAGCCACACCAGCCAGGGCCTGTTGCCCATTTTTTAATTTGATTGTCTCTCTTCCTGGTGTGGAGTTGTGTGAGTTTTTAAATACGTTTTGGAGATCAAACCCTTGTCTGAGGTATCATTGTCCAATATATTCTCCCATACAGTTGGTTCCCTTTTCATTTTTGTTGATGTTTTCTTTAGCCATGCAGAAGCATTTTAATTTGATGAAGTCCCATTTGTTCATTCTCTTCTTTATTGCCCTTGTTCTAGGGGAAATATTGGTGAAAATATTGCTGCATGGAATATCTGAGATTTTCCTCCATATGATCTCATTTAGGACTTTTATGGCGTCACGACTTAATATTTAAGTCTTTTATCCATCTTGAGGGTTTTTTTTTGTGTGTATGGCACAAGTTGGTGGTCAAGTATCCTTTTTTGCATGTATCAAATTCCTATTTAATGCACTAGTCTGACCCTAAAAAAACCCAGATAAATCATGGCAGGTAAGAAAACGCAGTATCACAGATTTTACTACGTACTAGCAGCAACTGCTGTGTCAGATGAATTGTCTTCACTAGAACGAATTAACATAGCCACATATATGTGCCTATTGATGTAGAGAATGTGTTTTTTTCCATATCAATTAGAAGGCAGATTAGAAAGTTTGCATTCACATGGTATTGCCATGAGTGCATGTTATAAATGTTGTAATGTGTCATGCAGATCTGCCTTCAGCAATGAAAATGTTATTCCTCCTAACTGCTGGCAACACATCTCAAAGAGGGCCCTCAGGTGTCATCCCTCTTTAGGTGTTGTTGTGGCTAAAGAAAGCTGCCTCGCCCAAGATCATGCCTCCTTTCAAGGTATGCCCACATTGAATGAGCAATTAATGTGGTGGTACAAAGGTCCAGTCCTCCCTTTAAACCCAGTTTGGGCCAACCAGTCATTCTAGTTTGAGAGCCTACCATGTCATTTGCTGAGGCCTTTGTTGGGACTGCATCATAGCTTCATTTTTCCCTCTGCTCGGTGCTGTTTCCTCCACCTTCTTTCCAGGTGTTGATCCCAAGGGCACTCCCTAATATATATCTGGCACACTAATCTCCATCTTAGAGTCTGTTTCCTGGGGAACCCAGAATCTCTGACAGTTGGTGGCAGGAGTGGTCTGAAGAAGCAGGTATTCAATATTTTCATGGGATTTTGGACCTGGATCACCACTGCCTGGCTGGCATTGAGGACTCCGTTGAGGTGGAAGGTGGAGCATGGATGATCCCTGACACAAGGTAGCAGTAGAGTTAAACTTTCATTGGTGGGAGGGAGTACATCAGCTATTGGTTTATGTCAGACATTTGAGAAATATGGGAAGGATGATAATGTTTAAAAGAATGGAATTTGATGCTTATTCCTAACTTTCATTGATATTTTGGGAGAAGATAACAAAGAGCTGAAAGTGATTAATTGGCAATTAAAAGTTAAGTATGAAATCCCTAGAACTTCCTTGGTAGCATATAAAGAGGCTCTCACCTCCTGCAGAATGATAGAGAAAGCAAAGGCCCAGCCTAGGACTTAATTATGAGTAGTAATTCTCTAAACATGGTTGAAATCTTGACTAAGGTGGGTGTGCTATACCAAAGGCAGGGTTTTGGTTGGGAAAGAATGATAATTTGACATGAGAGAGAGAGGGACTTCTGGGCCCTAAAAACCTTGAATTCCCAGATATCCATGAATCCTCTGAGCCTGTAGATGTGGCCCACTCTTTGCTATTAAGAGCTAGCATGCTTCATTTGCTTCAACACAATACAGAGGCCTCTCCCTTATAAGAAAACATGTTTCTGCCCCCTCAGCACCTGCCCCCTCCCTGCCTTGGTCTTTGTGGGCAGTAGGCCAATAACTAGGGGTAAATCTCAATGTAACCTAGTTAGGAGTGTGCTAAGCCGGCTAAGATAGGAAAGTCACAATACCTGGATACAACTGAAGCATCTTGTCAAAATGTACAAGCAAGAGCTGGGACAGTAGGTATGGGCAAGGATTTTGCTGAACCAAGGGAGGAAGTACACAAATTTGGATAAGAGATATTTTGTAGATCTAGAAATCTCTCCTGAGATCCAGGACTTAACAGCCTGGCAAGGAGCCTGGAAAATGGTGCAAGCACACTGTTAAAATGGACCCTAGAAGCATAGGAAACATGCTGATTGACACCTAGTTGGGTAGAAAAGCCTGATTTACTATGGCAGAGAGTGAATAGAAGACTCAGAGTGGAGCCTGCCAAATGATTATGGTATGTGAGGTCAGAAGATTCACTGGGGGATTATGCTGCACAGAAGGGCTCAGAAAACACACTGTTCATGAAGGCCATGGGGAATGCTGATGAGAGTCCACCAGCATCATGAAGAAATTCATGTGCAGGCCACATGCAGGCCAGAGTGGACAGTATGAGAGGCAGTCACAGAACTGGGCTCATAACTAGCAATGGAGATGATGGGGAAACTGAGGTAATACAGGTCAGCTGGTAATTAATGCTCAACTTCCAGAAGCTAGGTGGATGCAATAATCATAATACAGAGCTGGGTCAGAGAGGCAGACAAAGGGCCTGACCCAGTGTCAGTAGTTAATAAAATATGATACCTCTCATGGGTAAAATAGATGGGACAATAACAAGGGCACTGCTTAATCTACAAATCAAAAGCAGTCAAGTTTGTATGATGAGGAGGCTGAGAGCAGTTACTCCAGTACAAAGTTATTACCTCCTGCTGAGTTTTTGAACATGAGCTAGTTTTCACACCTGGAAACCATGGACTAAATGGGCTTTAAGGTCCCACAGAGGAAGGATTATGCAATACCACTGCACATATTTGTAGTAATGATTCTTTCAGTTCTTTCCCAAAGAATTCCTGGCCATTTCATTGGGTGAATGTGCACTGGAAGAAGTCAACTTAAACATTTTGAGAACTGTTGGGTGTCAGGGTATAAAGCGTTTTTTTTCTCAGGGTTGGGGAAGGAATGCTTGGTAGTGTACTTTATACTTCAGAGGATTTGTGTGGGATCAGACTTAGGCTAGTTTCCAGCTAAGACCAGATTCTTCCCTAGCTTTCTCCTCTGGCCCTATTCTGCTTGCCTTCCTCCCTTCTCCCGAGAGTAGCTCCCCAGTAAATCTTGTGCACAAGAATCCTTATCTCAGACCCTGCTTCTGGCACTCCCAATCCAAGACCTACTGTGTCTAGTCATACATGAAGCATTCATAGTAATCCACAGCATAGTTACCTCCTGGTACATTTAACCATTCCCCAAATGATGGACATTTGGGTTTATCTGGTCTTTTTCTATGACCAAGCATACCTCATTTTACTGTGCTTTGCTTTATTGCTCTTAATAGGTGTTGCGTATTTCACAAATGTAAGACAAGATCCACCACCAGCTGAATATGATTTGCTTTATTGTGATACTCACTTTATTATGGTGATGTGGAACTGAAACCATAGTATCTCTGAGGTATGCCTTTACTTGATTTGTTGCAGTAGTTTGGAACTGAACCCATAATATCTCCAAGGCATGTCTGTACAAACAGTGCTTTGGTGAATATTCTTGACTCTTTATGTGCCGTATGAGCTCAAACTTCTTTGTATAAGTTATCTTCAAAATGCTTATCTAGGATTTCAGGTAGTCCTAAGAGGGCTATGAATATTAGTTTTGTGGACTATGGCTATATTCCAGGAAATTAATTATGAAGTTACACAGAGATATTCACAAAGGAGCATAGGTTAGGGAAATGGAAAGGATAAAGAATGGTTAGGGAAACAAGTTGAGTTACTAAGAATAGTTAAGATAAGCTTTGAGAAGGTGGTTAGATTTAAGTAGAATTTCAGATTATTTTTACTAGAGGAAAATTAGAATGTTGAAGTTAGGTTAGGATTAAGTGGCAAAAAGAGGTTAGAATGTTTTGGTTACTTAGGATACTGAAAAGATGAGGCAAAGGACTAAACTAAGGATCTTAAAGTACAATAATGGAAGTTACAATCAAAGTGTCTAAACTCAAAAGTGCACTTAGGAATGAGCTGTTATTGAATACACACGTCCATGAATCATTTTTCTTGAATTTATTTCCTGTAGTGCTTTTCTGAAAGAACACTGTGCTCCTTTCTAAGCTTATTTTCTTTGTTTTAATCATCATTCCTCCCTTACTTTCTGTCTTCATTGCCAAGATCCAGGAGGCAAATATAGGCAAGAGAGCATGTCATGGACCGTAACTTGACCACCTGTGTGATTCTGGTAGTCAAACAAAGGTTGGGGCACTGCAATCCTGCTTTGCCTATGCTCTCACACAAAGCAGTCACCCGATCTATTTTTTATTTTATTTTATTTTTTTAATCTTCACCCAATGACATGCTTATTGATTTTAGAGAGAGAGGAAGGGAGGGAGAGAGAGGGAGAGAGAAACATCAGTGTGAGAGAGAAACATCGATTGGTTGTCTCTTGTACATGCCCCAACTGGGGACCCATCCCTCAACCTAAGCATATGTCCTGACTGGGAATCAAATTTACAACCTTCTGGTTTACAGGACGATGCTCTAACAAACTGAGCCACACCAGCCATGGCTTGGCCTAGTTTTTTTTTTTAATGGATCCATTAATATGACAATGTGCATTTTGTGATTGTTGTACCATGTATGTTCCCAGGGCATGCTGCTTTTACTTCCATTATACCACTGTTTTCATTCTGACTTGCATTGTAATTAAATTATTTACTATTTTGTGGTCACAAAGTAGTAGCTTCTGGGACACTTCTGGCCTATAGATATGCTTCATTAAGATAACACATGTTCACAATAAAAAAATAGTTGCCAATATTTCAAATATAGGAGGGTTTATATAAAAAGGTGGATTCCTGACTTCTGAAAACACAGAATCTGGCACACAGGGCCCTCATTTCCTCATAACAACTGACCAGAACTGAACAGTGGCTGCCCTTGTCAAATTGACGTTGAATCTGGAAGTTGATTACCATTTTCCGTTGAACTCCATTATTGTTATTTTTACAATGGCATTAAGAAAACGGAATATTTTTCTATATCCAACTTCTATTAAAAATTGGGAAAACAAAAGCTACATTGAGAGGGGAGAAGACCAAGTATTAAAGGATGGAGGGTGGGTTGAAAAAAATGGGTAAGATTAGGACTGGAGAGCTTGGACAAAACCACTGAGGTGGCAGAGGGAGAAAACAGGAGACTGTTGGGTCACTTCTCTTATCAGCCCTCTGATGGGGGAAATCACTTCCAGGGCATGTTGTACAGTTTCTCTGCCTTCAGCTGAATTTTTCATTGAGTACCTACACTACACTAGGGGTATGGTGGTGAACAAAGGAGACAGCCCCTTTCCTCCTGGAGGTCACAGTTTGTTTGAGTGGTAGAGTCAGACAATAAATACTATGAAGGAAAGTAAGAGGGTGCTAAGAAAACAAACACTCAAGAAATATTTTTCCTCAAGGTCAATCCATGTTGTTGAAAATGTTGTCCTTTTTTCTCATGGCTGAATCATATTCCATTATATACATATCTCATATCTTCTTTACCCATGAGCACATTGTGCTAAGTGAAATAAGTCAGACAGAAAAATACAAATATTGTGTGATGTTACTCATATGTGGAATATTAAAAACAAACTCATAAAAACAGAGTAAAATGATAGCTACCAAGGAATGTGGGGTAGGTGTGGAGGTTAGCACCAATGTTGTTTAAGGGTACAAATGTACAATAAGTAGTAAATAAGCCCTAGAGATCTAATGCACAGTACAGTGAATACATACAACAATATTGTATTAAAATCAAACTTGCTAAGAGTATGGACCCTAAATATTTCAACCACTAGAAGCAAATGATAATTATGTAATGCGATAGAGGTGCTAATTATTGCTACAATGGCAATCATATTCCAATATATAAATGTATCAAATTAACATGCTGTACACCTTAAATTTACACAATGTTATGTGTCAATATATTTCAATTAAAAAAAGGAAAAATTTTCTAATCTAGAGAATCAGAGAAAGCTTTCCTGTGGAAGTAACACTTAAATTGGGGCTTGACAAGTCAAGCCAGGCAAAGAGAACAAGATAGAGCTTTACAGACAGAGGGAACAGCATGTGCCAATGCCAGGCAGCAGTTTGGCACCACTGAAGACCACACAGAAGGTGAAGTGGCTGTTGTTAGACAGTAGGAAGGTGAGTGGCTGGGAATGAGGATGGAAGGGCTGACAAGGCTGTGGAAAGGAGTCTGGATCTTATCTTCTGAGCAGCAGTAGTCACCAACAGGTTTTAAGCAAAATGTACTCTTAATTATAATTTTGTTTTAACTCTTGCTTCAGTTACCCAGTATTGAGTTCTTGTCCATAGAAGGCTTATTATTCTAATTATTTTCTATGATTATAAAGCTGCTAAAAGTTTTTCCCATGGAAGATTGTGGAAAAAGTTTTTTTTCACTTACAAATAGTAATTGCAGCAGAAATCTCTGACCTCTGTGGACAGTGCCTTTGAGGAGATATAAAATAAGTCTAGGAAAAAAACCTCCTCAATTCTTTCCTGGCTCACTGGCCATATTGAAACCAATTGGAGTGGTGAGAATGTGTATTTTTCAACCATGATGATTACTTTTAAAATTTACAGGAATATTTCAACGTCTCTGGTTCTATTTTGCTTGCTTGGTTTGTTTCTTTTCTTTTTTAATATATTTTATTGATTATGCTATTCCAATGGCCTCGTTTTACCCCTTTATTCCCCTCCACCCTATACTCACCCTCTCACCTGCAATTTGTCCCTCTCTCAGTTCGTGTCTGTGGGTCATACATATAAGCTCTTTGGCTTCTCTATTTCCTATACTATTTTTAACTTCCCCTTGTCTATTTTGTACCTACCAATTATGCTACTTATTTCCTGTACCTTTCCCCCTATTATCTCCTCCTCTGCTGCTAACCCTCCATGTGATCTCCATTTCTCTGATTCTGTTCCTGTTCTAGTTGTTTGCTTAGTTTGTTTTTGTTTTAGGTTTAGTTGTTGATAGTTGTGAGTTTGTTGTCATTTAACTGTTCATTGTTTTTGACCTCCTTCTTTTTCTTAGATAAGTCCCTTTAACATTTCATATAATAAGGGCTTGTTGGTCATGAACTCCTTTAACTCGACCTTATCTGGGAAGCACTTTATCTGCCCTTCCATTCTAAATGATAGCTTTGCTGGAAAGAGCAATCTTGGATGTAGGTCTTTGACTGTCATGACTTGGAATACTTCTTTCCAGCCCCTTCTTGCCTGCAAGGTCTCTTTTGGGAAATCAGCTGATAGTCTAATGGGAACTCCTTTGTAGGTAACTGTCTTCTTTTATCCTGCTGCTTTTAAAGATTCTCTTCTCATCTTTCATTTTGGGTAACTGAATTATGATGTGCCTTGGTGTGTGCTTCTTTGGGTCTAAACTTTTGGGGGCTCTCTGAGCTTCCTGGACTTCTTGGAAGTCTATTTCTTTTGCCAGATTAGGGAAGTTCTCCTTCATTATGTTTTCAATTTCTTGGTCTTCCTCTTCTCCTTCTGGCACCCCTATGATTTGTATGTTGGAAAGTTTAAAGATGTCCTGGAGGTTCCTAAGCCTCTCCTCATTTTTTTGAATTCTTATTTCTTCATTCTATTCTGGTCGAATGTTTATTTCTTCCTTCTGGTCCACACTGTTGGTTAGAGTCCCAGTTTCCTTCCCCTCACTGTTGGATCCCTGTACATTTTCCTTTATTTCACTTTTCATAGCCTTCACTTTTTCCTTTATTTTGCAACCAAATTCAACCAATTCTGTGAGCATCCTAATTACCAGTGTTTTGAACTATGCATCTGATAAGTTGGCTATCTCTTCGTCACTTAGTTGTATTTTTTTTCTGGAGCTTTTCTCTGTTCTTTCATTTGGGCCATTTTTCTTTGTCTCAGTGTGCCTCTTATGTAGTAAGAGATGGAGTCTTAGGTGTTCATCAGGACAGGGCAACCCACATAGCCATGTTGTGGTGCTGTCTATGGGGGAGGGGTCCGAGAGGGAACAAAGCTGCTTGCTTAGCTCTCTACTGGCTTTCAGTCACTTCCTTTCCTACCCATAAACAAATTGGGCCCTTCTGGTGCTGATTCCCATGTGGATAGGTTTGTGTACTTTCTAGGACCCTGTGGGTCTCTCCAAGGAACTCTCCTGTGAGGCTGGGAGTTTCTCCTGTCACTGCAACCTCCACAGCACTTTTTCAGTCAAAGGTTTTGAGGCTTTATTTCCCTGCACTGGAACTCTGGGTTGCATGGTCTGTCTCGCTTCCCCAGTTGTTCCTCCTGGTTTATCTGTATGTGAGTATGGGGCCACCTGCTCTGCAAGCGATACCCTCGCTTGGTCCAGCAGCCACTGCTTTGCCTGCCCTGGTCCTCCAGCCACTGCTTTGCTGTGAGTCCTCTCTACCTGGCTCCCCATCTCTGCCCCTCCTACCAGTCTGGATGAATGTTTCTTCTTCAACTCCTTGGTTGTCAGTCTTCCATACAATTCACTTTTCTGTCAGTTGTGGTTGTTGTTTGTTTTTAAATTTGTTGGTATCATTCTTTTGGTTGTGTGATGAGGCACAGTGTATCTACCTACGCTCCCATCTTGGTCGGAAGTCCTCTTTCCTTTTTAATGCATGGGCCGAAATCACTAGGATCAACTTCCTTCTTGAAAAAAAGAGAGGAGAGGAAAGGTGAACAGAGGGTTGAGGGTATGATGAATCTTTGTGAAACTTGCATCTGACTGTCACATAGGATCCCTGGGGCTGCTTGCAAAAACAGGCCTTTAAGTTTTCTGTTCTGTTTTCACAGCCAGGAGTTTCATGTAGTGATTAAATCTCAGCATTGTGGCCACAAATCAAAGAGAAAAGCAAAAGAGAAACTTACACCTCAAAAAACTTTTCAGAAGATGTGTATATATATTTTTTTTTTGTAGAAGCCCTGAGAGGAGAAAGAGAATCAAACAAAATGTGTAGAAACAAATCAGCTGGATGTGCAACTAAGCTATGATTCACCCAGAGTTTAAACAAATCACAAAGTTCACAGTTTAATATAGGGGGAGGGGCATAACAACAAATAATACATATCTCAACCTCACTAATAAAATGTGGCAAGACCTTATTGACTAAAAGGGTATAGATGAAGGCTACGTAAAATTTTAAATCAATAATAATTATTTTGAACATCAGCCCTAGCAGTGCTGCTGGGGCAGTTTCTGCTACATCCCACTGCAGCATAGAGTTAATTCACTGCTTCTGTCTATAATGTCGCAAGTTTTAGTGTGGAGAGTTGCAAAGAAAAAAAAAAAAACACTAGAAACCCCAAATAATAAAAACAAGAAAAATAACAGCAATTGTCATAAAAAATTAAGGGATGCACGAACTGGTTTTAACTAAGCAGACCACACTTGGTATAAAGTGATATGGGGATCATTGGTTCTGATATGTATTCACCTAGCCCACAGGTGGCAAACACAAGGCCCATAGGCCAAATCCAGCCCTCCACCTTGTTCTATCCAGCCCTGCACCTTGTTCCTACCTGGCGGCAGCGCCAAGCTCTTTGCCCCAGTTAAGGAGTAGTTACACTTATACAGTCGTAAAATGACATTCGGCCCTTTGAAGGCAACTGCAAGGCTGATGTGGCCCCTGGTGAAAATGAGTGTGACACCCTTGACCTAGAATAAAAAAAAAACCTTGTTCCAAGACGAGTTCATGCATCCCTAATACTGTTAAAAGTTATATACCTCAACTTCTTTCCTTTTACATGCAAAGATATCACTTTTCATTATTTCCAGACTATGTATCTTCCTTTGAAGTCTGGGCAGTTGGATTTTGGCCACCAACAACTAGTGAGGAAATGGGAGAAAAGGGTCTGTGTGCCTGTGCTGCAAACTTACACTGAGTGTGTAGGAGGTGCACTCAGGGCCAGACAGGCAAGGGCCCTGGGAAGGGAGGCAGGGGTATAGGGCCTCCCTCAGGGCAAGGCAAGGGATTCTGAGTGGTGGAGCAGCACAGGAGGCCCGGGTAGCACTAGGCCTCAGGTGTCCTGGAGGTCCCATCCGAAGGACAGGATGTTGAACAAGCTCAATTATAGTAGGATATATTTCTTTTCATTGCTGGCACCTACAGCAAGGGAAGTATATTGCCTACATAGGGTACTAAAAAAAATCCTACCTTTTTGCATCCAGGGGTTCGTTATTTCAGAAACTAGAAACAACATATTTATGGAAGATCTATCCATTGTTGACAGTGGGTTGTTAAAGTCCCCTACAATGACTTCGTTGTTGACAATATCTTTCTTGAAGTCCTTTAAGCTTTTCTTTATATATTTAGATCCTCCTATGTTGTATGCATATATGTTTACAAGGGTAATATCCTGCTGTTGCATTGTTCCTTTAGGTATTATGTAGTGACCTGCTTTGTCCCTTGTTATGGCTTTTGTTTGGAAGTCTATTTTGTCTGATACAAATATTGCTATCCCCAGCTTTCCTTTCGTGTCCATTTGCTTGGAATATTTTTTCCTTCCTTTTACTTTCAACCTGTATAAAGCTTTTGTTCTTAGGTGAGTCTCTTGTAGACAGCATGTATGTGGGTTGTGTTTTCTTATCCATACAGCTACCCTATGTATTTTGATTGGAGCATTTAGTCCATATATGTTTAAAGCTATTATTGATAGGTACCACTGTATCCATACCTGTGTTTCTCTCTCTCTCTCTTCCTCCCTTTCTGTCTCTCTTCTTCATTTTACAGCAGTCCCTTTAGTATCTCTTGTAGTATGGGCTTGATGGAGACATACTCTTTAGCCTCCTTTTGTCTGGGAAACTCTTTATTTCACCTTCCATTTTAAGTGAGAGCCTTCCTGGCTAGTCTTGGTTGTAGTCCTTCCTTTTCATTACCTGAAATATTTCATGTCAGTCCCTTCTAGCTTGTAGTGTTTCTGTTGAGAAATCAGCTGATAGCCTTACTGGAGCTCTCTCCCATCTAAGTGCTAACCAGGCCTGAATGACCCTGCTTAGCTTCCGAGATCAGAGGAGATTGGGTGCGTTGAGGTTGGTATGGCCGTTGACTGGAGCTCTCTTTTATGTTACTTGCTATTTCTCCCTTACTGCCTATTAGAAACCCTCCTTGTCTTTAACATTGGCATTAAATTATGATATGTCTTGGAGTAGGTCCATTTGGGTTCATCTGTTCTTCCTGAGCTTGTGTGACCTTTTTCCTCATGAAGTTAGGGAAATTTTCTGTCATTATTTTTTCAAACAAGCTTTCTACCCCTGCTCCCTTTCTTCTTCTTATATTCCTGTGACGTGAATGTTCTGTTTCATGTTGTCCTGAAGTTCCCTTAAAGTGTCCTCATTCTTTTTCAATCATTTTTCATTTTGTTGCTCTCTCTGGGTATTTGTTTCCACTTTCTCTTCCAGTTTGCTGATTTGGTCCTCTGCTTCATCTAGCCTGCTTTTAATTCCTCCTAGTATATTTTTCATTTCTGATATTGTATTCTTTTCTTCATGATTCTTATTCATAGTTTCTTTGTCCTTTTTCACACTGCTGTAGTTCCCACTAAGTTCCCTGTAGTTCCTTGAGCATCCTTATAACTATTATTTTGAATTCTATGTCTGATAGATTGCTTGCCTCAATTTCATTTAGCTCTTTTTGGGGGGATTCCTCCATTCCTTTGATTGAGTGTTCTTTCTTTGTCTCCTCATTTTACGTGACTATTTTTGGTTGTTTTTGCATTTCATGTTGCTTTGCTTTGCCTGCCTGTCTTTGTGGGGTGGTAGGAGATTTGTGGAACTCAGTGTTGCAGTCTGTTTGATCTCCTGATCTGAATGTTCTAGGGTTTCCCTTTATTCAGTTTGTGTGGGCTCTCTTGGTGTACTTGGACGTTGCTTATTGGTGGCTCATTTGTTGGTGGGTTGTCACTCCAGTGATGACTGGGAGTCACAACTCCTGCCATGTCTTCTTTGCTGTTGTAAAGATGTTGGTTAATAAAGCAATATTACCATAACCCAAGCCCACACCAAAAAAATGCCCCCTAACTCATCAACAATATCAACAGAAATTGAACAAAGATTAATAAAGGTGGAGAGAGGTTTAAGAATATTATAAGACAGGAAAAAGGTAATATGAGATGACTAAAGGAGGGAAAAATGATTTTGAGTGGAAGAGGGAGGAGAAATAGTAAGAGTAAGGAATAGAAACAAGGCAAAGAATGGGAGAAAATAAAATTTAAAACATAAGTAAAACAGGGAAGGGTGATGGCAAAATGGAGTAAGAAAAGGGAAGAGTATACTGTGAGGTTTAAAATAAAATTAAGAAGGTATTGACCAAAGGGAACATAATTGCAGAAAATCACATCAGGGTCAATAACAATAACAGCTAAGCAAAGATTAATAGAGGTATAAAGGGAATAAGATGTTATACAAAAGAGAATATGAAATGTCTACAGTAAAGAAAAATGATTTCAAGAGGATAGGGGGAGGAAAACTATAAGAGCAGGTATAGAATTCAGGCGAAGAAAGAGAAAAAATCGAAATAAACTTCCTAACTGAAATGAGCAAGGGCAGGGGCAAGGCAAGATAGTGTAAGACATGGGGAGAGGAACCTATGTGATTTGAAGTACAAGAAAAAGTGAATACATAGGAATACCAAATAAGAACAGCAATAACCACAATATCCACACCCAACAAGCTACAATTTACAAAGGTGTAAAGGAAATAAGAATATTATAAGAGAGGGATAAGAATGTGAGTTCACTAAAGGAAAAAAGAATGCTTTTGAGAGGATAGAGGGAGGAGAAATAGTAAGAGTATGGAATAGGAACAAGGTACAGAATGGGGGAAAATAAAATTGTCAACATTAATAAGAAAGGTCAGGAAGAAGACAAAATAGAGTAAGACAAGGTAAGGGTGCAATGTGAGATTTGAATTAATAATGAGATGAAGAATAATCTGAATAAAAATAAAAAAATGAAAGGCCAAAAGCCATGAGTTAGTTGGAATACAATTGAAGCAAAAGAAGAAATATTAAAGGGCTATGTGAAAGGAAGAGAAGAAAAGAAAAAAAAAAGAAGACCTGTTAATTCTGAAGAAGAGTGAGGTGAAATTCATCTCAGCAGCATTTGGTGTTTGTCTTCTGTCTTCTCTTTCTGGATTCACCTCTGGATTGTCCAATGTCTGGCACCACCACCTGTATCTCCTTCACCTGCCTCTAGAGGGAGCTTCTGTTGCAGTCTGGAGGGTGGGACCCCTGGGTCTCTCCCCTGGTAGGCGCTGTTCAGTCTTCTTGGAAAATCATGGGTGTGTTCCCCTTGCCCCTGCACCACCCATCTTGGCCTGTCCCAGCTTATTTCCAATAACGTATAATTTCTGACTAAATAGCTGCCTGTTTCATGGCGATTTGTGTAAGAGTGTTAGCTCTCTCCTGCTTGGTGTTCATGGCAGCTGTATATGCCAGCTGACGTTGGGCAGGACCCCGAGTCCCCCTTGCTACAGTGCTTTCTGATCTCCCTGCTTTGTTAGCCTCAGTGAAATAGGGCCCTAGGAACCAGTGTATTTTGTCTCCCTGAGAGAAGTTCAAAATGGGCCCTTTAGGCATTCATTTTGCTGTCTTTCTCTTGTGGAAATGCACCCTGCAGTGTTCTTGAGCCTGCCCAGCCTGTTTTGTGGATCTTCCCCACTCTTGCAGGAGGTGGGAACTGGGTGCAACCTTCCCGTCCCTGAGGTTCTGCCAGGGATGGTGGCTCAGTCTGACTTTAAATAAATCTCAGGTGTACTGTATCCAGTCTACTGCCCTCACAGTATACAGAGGCCCACAGTCTCCACTCTGCATAGGTGTGCCAGGCTGGGGCTGAGAAATCCTCTCACTTTGCAAAATTGATCAGTTTGCCCAGGTGCTCTGATTGGGAGCAATCCGTGCCCTTACTCTTTTCCCCTTGCTGGCAGGACAGCTGTGTGTGGGGTCTCTGCCCAGCACGCCTCAGCTCCCCTCTTTAAAAAGCTTCTCTGAGTGCTCCCACTGAAGCACTGAGTCACTAAACAGTTTTCTGTACATACCATATCTCCAAAAACTCAAGAGTTAATCAGTTATGGCTAGCCTTGGCCTGCCTCCTCCACTAGACCCAGGTGCAGATAGTGTCTGTTTGTCTGTCTCTCTGTCTCTCTCTCTTTGGCTCTCTTCCGGTTGGCATTTGCCACTGCTCCTGTCTGGTTTTTTGAATGGCATTAAAATTTCAGAAGATCAGCTCACTCTGAAACCTTAGGGTACAAGATATTTTCTGTACTGCAGGATATCTCTTGTCATTGAAAGACACGTTTAGGCAGTTTTAGTAATTTCTCTTCCTAGTGATTTAAAAACTTGAGCAATAAAAAAAGTTAAAAGAAAAAATGTCTATTTCTAAAATAAGCCATTTCCTTATAACTAGTGTGAAGCCAAATATTTATGCTCAATTAAATATTAAATTAATGTAATTCAAAAGCAAATAATACTTAAAGTCAATAATATTGGAAAAGTTTTAAACATCAAGATTGATATCCCTCCAAAATCTTATATTTATAGGCAAATGTTGTTCTTTATCACTTCTGAGCAAGTATTCAGGTTTAATCAAATTGTTTTAAAGTCCCAGTATTTATCAGCCTAAGACAGATAAATGTTTAAGAATCTTGTTCCAATTTACATGTTATTTCAAGATTTATTTAACTGTTTTCTAAAACTTTGCATTTTTAGCTACCACCTACAAAGATTATGAGCCTCATTTTCTTTGATACTTTTAAGAGGGGGAGCTAGAACTCTTCATCATGTTTAATCTGTTAAACCTGCTGCGAGAGCCATGACTTGGAGGTGTTTTCTAAATGAACTGTGGGGATTGATCCAGGGCTTAGAATTTTTTGATCTAAACTTTATGCTGCATAAAACAGTATCAGAAGTGCACATTTCTTTTTTTTTAATAAAGATTTTATTTATTTATCTTTTAGAGGGGAAATGTCTCTGTTATAAGACAGAGGTAGTGTACATACATCCCTATCCAACTCCACAAATTAGAAGGCATGTACTACTGTCTACTCTTTCAGTTGTTTTCAGTGGACCTTATATTTTTACACATATGGGGCTTTTTGCCTCTTGGTTCATGAGACATTGGTTTATAATTTTCCTGTACTGTTTTGGTCTGGTTTTGTTATTAGGATAACGCTAGTGTCATGAAATGCATTGGGGAGTGTTTGTTCCTCTATTATTTTCTGATAGAGATTGTGTAAAATTGATGTTATTTCTTTAAATGTTTAATGGTAAAACAATTGGAACCTATAGGAGGTCTGTCCAGAAAAAGTCCACCCACTATTAATATAACAAGACTGGTATGCACGACATTGATGTAACCTGGCAGCTAAGCGGAGTGGACTAGAATGCACATTTGTGAACAATGACAACTTCACTGTACTAGTCAGTGGGGGCAGTAGACACCATTGAGTGAGCATGTGTACTGTGTGGCCATCACATTCAAAATGATTGAGCCAGTAGAGCAGTGAATCTACATCAAATTTTGTGTTAAACTTGAACATTCCTCTGTGGAAACTGTTAGGTAATTCAGAAGGTCACAGCTTTGGGCAACTGGTGATTGGCAGCTTCATCACAACAACGTGCCTGCTCATGCATCATGTCTCATGCAGGGTTTTTTGGTGAAGCATCAAATCACTAAGGTGACTCAGCCTCCCTACAGCCCCCATTTTGTGCTCTGCCACTTCTGGTTTTCCCAAAACTAAAATCACCTTTGGAAGGGAAGAGGTTTCAGATCTTTGATGAAATTCAGGAAAATACAATGGGGCACCTAATGGCAATTGGGAGAACTGTGTGAGGTCCCCAGGTGTCTACTTTGAAGGGGACTGAGGAGTCATTGTTCTATGTACAATGTTTCTCGTATCTTCTTTAAGAAATGTCTCTTTTTCATAGTACATGGCTGGATACCTTCTGGACAAACCTATACTTGGTTTTTGGAAGTTTTTAAAAACAATACTTTAATATCTTTAATATTTATAGAAATATCAGGTTATATATTTAATCTTGGGTGAGTTTTCATAATTTGTGGTTTTCAAGGAATTGGTCCATTACTACTAAGGTTTCAAATTTAGCACATAGTGTTATTTGTAGTATTCCCTTATTTTCCTTCTAATATCTGAGGCATTTCTGCTGATAGTCTGTTTTTTTCCTGGTATTGGTAATTTGTGTTTTATATTCTTTATCAGTTTTATATTCTTTGTAAGGTTTATTAATTTAATTGATCTTTTCAAATATGAGTTTTTATTTTTATTGGGTTGGCCAAAAAGTCTGTTTAGTTTTTTCCATAAAATAAAAGACATATTTTAAATTTTCACAACTTTATCGATTCGGATATTTTAAGTATGTCCTCTGTCTTCCTCGTGGTATAATGTTGATTGTTTTCACGTAATGTCCCAATTTGATCACTATCAACTTCAACTGATCTACCCAACCATAGCCCATCATTCAGCGAGAAATCTCCAGCATGAAACTTCACAAACCACTTTTAATACATTTGATCAGTCATGGTACCTTCTCCATACACTGCACAAATCTTTTTTGTGTGTTTCAGTTGTGTTTTTATCTTTCTTGAAATAATAAAACATAATATGCTGAAAATGTTGCGTATTTTCTTCCATCTTCAATATTAAAATGGCTACACAAAAATTCACCAATTTTGATAAGATTTTTAAAAATGCACATGGATATGACAGCTGTCACAATACAATCTAATAAAATTGTTTTGAATGAAGTTAAAGACAACTAAGTGCTACTGGAGCCATCTTATGGAAAAAAAACCCGACCTTTTTGGCCAACCCAATATTTTTATCTTATCTATTTTTTTCTTTTCAATTTCATTAGTTTTTCCTCTTCTCTGTATTATTTCTTTTCTTCTGATTGCTTTGAGTTTATTCTTTTTCTAGTTTCATAGGGTGGAAGTTTAGATTATTGATTTGAGATTTTCCCTCTTTTCTAATATAAGCATTCATTGCTTTAAATTTCTCTGTAAGGATTACTTTAGCAGCTTCCCACAATTTCGATGTTTTTCTTTTATTCTGTTTTATTATTTAATAACCCTTGTTAATTTTTCCATCTTTTTTTCTCTCTGGATATATTTTAGAAAAAAGTCTATTGCTTTTCCTTCCAATTTACTTATCTTTCTTCTACAATTCCTATTTGCTTTTAATCTATCAACTGTGCTTTCCACTTCAGATACCATAATTTTCATCTCTAGAAGCTTCATTTGAGGTTTTTATATCTTTCATTTCTCTTCTGATTCTTGTATTTTTGCCTACCTTCTTGAACATATGGAGCATATTTATCATAGCTATTTTAATTTCCTTGTCTGCTGTATCTATCTTATTGGTCATGTCTTGGTCTCTTTCTATTAACTTTTCTCCTGATTAGGGGTCATTTTTTTCGTGCTTCTTTGTGTGACTAGTAACTTGGTCCTGAATGCTAGACATTATTAGGTTTTGGTATTTGGTTGCTAAATTTTGTTGTATTCCTTTAAATCATGATGGATTTACTTTTTTTGTTATGCAGTTAAGTTACTTGGAATTAGTTTGATCTTTTCAGCTTCTAGCACTTGGTATTGTAAATTATGCTGCTATGAACATTGGTGTGTATAGGTTCTTTTGTATTGGTGATTCAGGGTTCTTAGGATATAATCCCAGCAGTGGGATTGCTGGAACAAAAGGCAGTTCCATTTTTAGTTTTCTGAGGAAATTCCATACTGTTTTCCACAGTGGCTGCACCAGTCTGCATTCCCACCAACAGTGCACTAGGATTCCCTTTTCTCCACATTCTCTCCCATACTTTTGGAGATTTATTTTTGATTTATTTATGATGGCCGTTCTCATGGATGTAAAGTGGTATCTCATTGCGGTTTTAATTTGCATATCTCTGGTGGCTAGTGGTGCTGAGCATCTTTTCATATGTCTCTGGGCCCTCTGCGTGTCCTCTTTGGAGAAGTGTCTGTTCAAGTCTTTTGCCCATTTTTTAAAAATTAGGTTGTTTGTCTTCCTGGAGTGGAGTCATGTGAGTTCTTTATATATTTTGGAAGTCATAGCCTTGTCTGAACTATCATGGTCAAATATATTTTCCCATACATTTGGTTCTCTTTTAAATTTAATGATATTTTTTAAAGCCATGCAGAAGCTTTTTAATTTGATGAGGTCCCATTTGTTTATTCTTTCCTTTATGTCCCTTGCTCTAGGGGACATATTGGCAAAAATATTGCTGTGTGGAATGTCTGAGATTTTCCTGCCTATGTTTTCCTCTAGGACATTTATGGCATGATGACTTATATTTAAGCCTTATCTACCTTGAATTTATTTTTGTGTATGGTGTGAGTAGCTGATCTAGTTTCATTTTTTTGCATGTAGCTGTCCAACTCTCCCAACACCATTTGTTGAAGAGGCTACTCTTACTCTATTTTATGCTCTGCCCTCTTTGCAAATATTAATTGACCATAGAGACTTGAATTTATTTCTGGGCTCTCTATTCTGTTCCATTGGTCTATGTCTCTGTTCTTGTGTCAATACCAGGCTGTTTTGATAATAGTGGCCTTGTAGTACATTTTGATATCAGTTATTGTGATTCCTCCTACTTTGCTCTTCTTTCTCAAAATTTCTGCAGCTATTCAGGGTTGTTTATGGTTCCATATAAATTTCTGAAATGTTTGTTCTATGTCTGTATAATATGCCATTGGTAGTTTAATAGGGATTGCGTTGAATCTATAAATTGCTTTGGGTAGTACGGCCATTTTGATGATGTTTATTCTTCCAATCCATGAGCATGGTATCTGCTTTCATTTGTTTGTGTCTTCCTTAATTTCTTTCTTCAGTGCTGTGTAGTTTTCTGAATACAGGTTTTTTACATCTTTGTTTAGGTTTATTCTTAGGTCCTTTATTTTTCTTGTTGCTATATGAAATGGGATTTTTTTTGTGATTTCTGTTTCTGATATTTCTTTGTCGGTGTACAAAAATGCCTTTGATTTCTGAATATTGATTTTGTATCCCACTGTTTTGCCAAATTCACTTATTAGGTCGAATAGTTTTATGGTGCAGTCTATAGAATTTTCTGTGTACACTATCATGTCATCTGCAGAGAATGACAGTTTTGCTTCATCCTTTCCAATTTGGATGCCTTTTATCTCTTTTTTTGCTGTAATGGCTGTGGCTAGGACTTCCAATACTATGTTGAATAGGAGTGGTGAAAGCAGATATCCTTGTCTTGTTCCTGATCTCAGTGGGAAAGCTTTTAGTTTGTGCCTGTTGAGTATGATGTTGGCTGTAGGTCTCTTGTGTATGGCCTATATTATGTTGAGGAACGGTTCTTCTATTCTCCCTTTGCTGAGTGTTGCTTTTTCTGCATCTATTGATATGATCATGTGATTTTTATCTTTGCTTTTGTTTATGTGATTATTATATTTATTTATATGTGAATATTGTACTATCTGTGCATCCCTGGGATGAATCCCACTTGATCATGCTGTATGATCTTTTTAATGTATTGCTGGATGCAGTTTGCCAATATTTTGTTGAAGATTTTAGTGTCTATGTTCATCAGCGATATTGGCCTGAAGTTTTATTTCTTTGTTATGTCTTTACCTGGTTTGGGGATTAGGATGATGCTGATCATAAAAAGTCCATCTTCTTGGATTTTTTGGAATAGTCTGTGAAGGATAGGGGTTAGCTCTTCCTTAAATGCTCTGTAGAATTCTCCTGTGAAACTGTACGGTTTTATGTGCTGGGAGTTTTTTTATTCCTGTTCAATTTTGTCATCTGTTATTGGTCTGTTCAGGCATTCTGCTTCTTTGACATTCAGTTTTAGAATATTATGTTTTTCTAGAAATTTGTCCATTTTACCAAGGTTTTCAAATTTTGTGGCATACAGTTCTTCATAGTAATTTCTTACAGTCCTTTGTGTTTCTGTGGTATCAGCTGTAATCCCTCCTCTCTCATTTCTGATTGTGTTTATTTTGGGTTGTCTTTCTTTTTTTCTTGATGAGTCTGGTAAAGGCTTATCAATTTTGTTTATCTTTTCAAAGAACCAGTTCCTGGATTCATTGATCCTTAGAATTGTGCTTTTAGTCTCTGTGTTGTTTAATTCTGATCTTGGTTATTTCCTTAATTCTACTTGCTCTGGGCTGTCTTTTTGTTGTTGTTCCTCCAGTTCTTGTAGGTGTAGGGTTAGGTTGTTTATTTGAAGTGTTTCTATCTTTTTTTAAGTAAGCCTGTATTACTATGAACTTCCCTCTCAGACTGCCTTCGCTGGGTCCCAAGAGTTTGGGATTGTTTTGAGTTCATTTTCATTTGTTTCCAGAAACTTTTGGATTTATTCCTTAATCTCATTCTTGACCTATTCATTGTTTAATAGCATGCTATTCAATCTCTATGAGTTTGGGTGTTTTTGAGTTTTTTTTCCTTGAGGTTGATTTCTAGTTTCAGTCCCTTGTGGTCAGAGAAAATTCTTGATATGATTTCAATTTTCTTGACTTTATTGAGGCTTGTTTTGTGTCCTGTCATGTGGTCTAAAAAATGTTCCATGTGCATTTGAAAAGAATGTGTATTTTGGTGTCTTTGGGATGAAAGGCTCTGTATATATCTATTAAGTCCATTTGATCTAGGACATTGTTCAGTACTGCAGTATGTTTGTTGATATTTTGTTTGGAAGATCTATTCAGTTTTGACGATGGGGTGTTAACATCCCCTACTATAATTGTGTTGCTGTCAATAGCTTTCTTGAAGTCCTCCCAGATTTTCCTTATGTATTTGGGTGCTCCTATATTGGGTGCATATATATTTACAATGTTTATGTCTTTTTGATGGATTCTTCCCTTCCGTATTGTGAAGTGACTCTCTGGGTCTCTTTTTATGGTACGCTTTTTGAAGTTTATTTTGTCTGATATGAGTATTGCTACCCCAGTTTTTCATCCCTTTGCGTTTGCTTGGAGAATTTGTTTCCAGCCATTCACTTTCAGTCTGTGTAGGTCTTTTGTTCTTAGGTGGGTCTCTTGTAGGCAGCATATGTGTGAGTCATGATTTCTTATTCTTTTATGGATAAGCTCTTCTGTGTCTTTTGATTGGAGCATTTAATCCAATTACCTTTAATGTACCTTTAATTTACCTTTAATTGATAGGTATGTATGTATTCATTGCCATTTTTTCATATCCGTGTTTCTCCCTCTCTTTCTTTTCCTTCCTTTCCTTGAAACAGTCCCTTTAGCATGTCTTGCAGAGCTGATTTGGTGGAAGTGTATTCTTTTAGATTTCTTTTGTCTGGAAAGCTCTTTATTTGGCCTTCTATCTTGATTGAGAGCCTTGCTGGGTAAAGTAGCCTTGGTTGTAGTCTTCTGGTTCTCATTACTTGGAATATTTCTTGCTTATCCCTTCTGGCCTGTGGAGTTTACATTGCAAAGTCAGTTGCTAACCTTATTGGGGTTCCCTTATATGTTATTTCCTTTTTCTCCCTTGCTGCCTTTAAGATTTTCTGTTTGTCTTGGAATTTTGCTGTTTTAATTATGATGTGTCTTGAAGTGGACCTCTTTGGGTTCCTCTTGATTGGGACTCTCTGTGTTTCCTGGATTTGTGTGACTATTTCCTCTCATCAAATTAGGGAAGTTTTCCATCATTACTTTTTCAAACAGGTTTTCTATTCCTTGCTCTTCTTCTCCTTCTAGTATCCCTATTATATGGATATTATTACATTTAATATTGTCCTGCAGTTCCCTTAACACCTCTTCATTCTTTCTGAGTCTTTTTTCCTTTTCCTGCTCATTCGGGGTGTTTTTTTGTACTTTGTCCTCCAACTCGCTGATCCGATCTTCTGCTTCATCCATCCTGCTTTTGATTCCTTCCACTGTGTTCTTCAGTTCAGTCATTGTTTCTTCATTTCCTCTTGGCTGGTATTGATAGTTTCTATATCCTTTTTCATGTTGATGTAGTTTGTAGTGAGTTCATTGTAGTTTCCCTGTAGTTTTTGGTAATTCTCTGTGAGCTCATTGAGCTTCCTTATAACCATTGCTTTGAACTGAATATCTGATAATTGACTTTCCTCTATTTAATTTAGCATTCTTTCTGAGGCTTCTTCCTTTCCTTTCATTTTGGGTTTGTTTCTTTGTCTTTGCATTGTTTGTGAGGCTCTTCCTGTTAGCCTCTGCCTCTTAAATTGATCTGTTCTGACTCTCTTGGTTTGTGGTGTGAACTTTTGTGGTAGGAGACCCATGAGATTCAGTGGTGCAGTCTCCTTGAACTCCTGAACTTGCTGCTCTTGGGCTGTTTTTTATGTTGGCTCTCTGGATGTATTTTTTTAAAGATTTTATTCATTTATTTATTTTAGATAGAAGGGAAGAGAGGGAGGAAGGGAGGGAGAAAGAGATGAAGAGAAACATCTATGTGTGGTTGCCTCTCGCATGCCCCTTACTGGGGACCTGGCCTGCAACCTAGGCATGTGCCCTGATTGGGAATTGAACCAGTGAACCTTTGGTTCGCAGGCTGATGCTTGATCCACTGAGCTACACCAGCCAGGGAGATGTATTTGGGTTTTGATTGTTGTTGCATTTTTCTTTAGTGGGTCCTTCCCTCTAGCTGGTTAACTGAGGGTTTCTCTGCCCACCATGTCTTGTATGCTGTTGTGTAGGTGCGGACAAGTTGCGTTGAAGCTGGTTCTTCTTTTTGTCCAAGGTTTTGAGGCTTCTGTCATTTTCGTTTAGTTGTTTGTTCTGGGTAATTTCTCCACAGTTTAGTTGTACTTCCAGATTTGTCCTGAGTGGAGGTTAGTGTGGGTTCCACTCACTCCTTCACCATCTTCCTTTATTATCTGTTGGTGGTTCCTTTGTTGGTGGGTTCTCTCTTCCAGCAGGTATACTGGTGTTCATAGCTCCCATCTGCTCTTTTATGTGATCAGTTTGAGGGGGAAGGCAACATGGATTAAGACAGTGGGAGTGTATTCTATGGGATTTAAAGCACCAACACATTGAAGAAAAAGGAAATCCTTTGGATAAATATAATGTTAACCATGATATTTCACTCAACTAGCCACTTTTTAGAAAAGGTGGAAAACAGATAAAGACTCTTGTTAGAGGGGGAAAGGATCATGAGTTGGCTCCAGGAAGCAGTGAGTTTATGGGAGGTCAGATTATGAGATAAAGTGAGAGTAAAGGATAGAAAATAGGTGTAGAGGGTGAGAGAATAGAGTTAACCACATCAGTAATAAAGTTCCAAAAGATAGTGAAATGGGCTAAGATCCAGGAGGGGTGCTGTGTAGTATTTAGAATTGTATGGAACAACAATTATTACAATAATACTGGGACAACAATTATGTGACAAGATCTATGTGATCTGACTAACAAGAATAGGAAGTACATGACCTAGAGTCATGTGCTATTAGAACACAAGTGAAGTGAAAGAAGGAAAATTAAGAATACACTATGAAAGACAGAACAAGGGAAAACAAACAATGCAATTAAATAAACAAAACAAAACTAAACAGAAAGAAGACAAATTAAAAATATACTAATAAAAGAAGTAAAAATAATGAAAAATAATAATAGTATAAATAGTAAGTTGCAAGTTCTCTGGAATAGCAAAGTGAAATTCGTCTCAGTTTCCCAGTTGTTGGGATGATCCCTCTTTGGGTCTGACTCTGGTCCTTTCATAGCTCCAGGTCTTATTGTTTCACTTGTGGTGGGAAAAAAGCTTCCTACACGCTTTAAACTGGCCAAGGGAGTTCATTATTCTTCCTGGCAGCAGCAGTCTGAGGGGGAATGGGTTTTGCTTTTCTCCCTCCCTGTGGTTTTGTGAGGATGAGGGCCAGGTCTGAGCTGCACTCTTCACATTTGCCCAGCCTCCAGCCCAGTTCCTCAGTTTGCTGTTGGTCTGCCAGTGCCATTCTGTGCCAGGCCCATGGTCCACTGGTCCACCAGACCACCAGTTGTGCTGTCCTTGAGGTACACCAGTTAGGGGCAACTCACACACCACCTTCTTGCTCTTTGCTGTCCTAGATGCTAGGGACTCTCTGAGTCTCTTCAGGGTAGTTCAGCTCCCCCACTGAGTTAAGTCTTTCTGGGGACTGCTAACTCCCTGAGCCTTGCTGCTCTCCTCTGCAGGGGGTGCCTCCTCCTTCCTCTTAGCAACCAGTCTGGCCCCTCAGGGTGGAAGTACTGTCATAGCTGTTGTGGTGGGTGTGGACGTCCGGCCTCCATTGCTGCAGTGGGAGTGCGCCACTGGGGCCATAGGTACTGGGATGCACCCTCCACCGCTGCAGCCAGGGGGAAGGTAGGGGCATGACCACAGTCATGGCAGCAGGGGTGGGCCCAGGCCCAGCTGTGGTTGTTGTGAGGGCATAGCCAGGGAGGTGGGGGGCAGCTGTTGCAGAAGAATTCCCTAAACAGCCACAAAGAGCCTGTGTGTGTGTGTGTGTGTGT
>PVKM010007997.1:0-40046 GCA_004027735.1 Carollia perspicillata | reverse complement strand
TAGATGCTACCATCATTGAAATCAGCATGTTGATTTCACTGATTAAGGTCCTATTCAGCTAAAGGCAGCTTTTCAAGCATCAGAATATGATGAGGTAACTCTGAGTCCTTTTGTTGCTACACCAAGTCCTCTACTAAGTAAAACCCTGTTTTGAACTGAAAGCCCATACCCTGAGGAGGAGTATCTCTGGGTTTGCATCTACTTAAATATGTGAAAAACAACACAAAACTATGAGTTCGGGAAAGCAGCTTGACACAGTAGAAAAACTCAAGACATGGACACATCAGACTCCAATTGGAGCTGTCCTTCTGCCATGGACCATCAGGGTCACCCTGGTGAAGCCACATGACCTCTCTAAAATGAGTTTTCCCATCAGTAAAGTGGGAGACAATGGTGTTTTCTCAGAATACTACTCTACTTAGAATCTGCAAACCATACCGCAAGGAAAGCCAACTCACCTCATTCCACTGGTAAAATCTGATAGGACAATAATAGCTACCTGAGAGGTGGGTGGGGCAGGACCCGGAGTCCCCGTGCATGCTCAGCAGGGACCTCGGCTGTGCTGCAGTAGTAGCATCTGCCAGGCAAGGGAGAGAGGAGAGTGGCAGCACAAGCCGTCATGGCCACCAGTGAGGGTGGACTTTCTCTGAATCAGCTGGCCTAGGAAACAGGGTGGCGGGAGAGGCAGAGAGTTCATTCAATGTGCTGGTTAGTGTGCGTTCTGGCCTTCAAACACTAGCCTCTACACACAGATTTGCTGAATGAGGAACACAGCTGTTCCCAGGTGACAGCCTCCCAAGCAGGACAGTGGAGCAGTGGAGCCACCTTTCTTAGAGTCCAGGAGCCACAGCTACTCAATGGCTGTTCCACTCTGGGTCCTAACATTCGCTGTTCCACCAGGATATATTTCCCTCTTCTGGCTTTTTCACTCTTCTTTGTCCTTATCAAAATGACAAGTGTTCTGGGAAAAATAACACATTCAACAACTCATATCAAGCTCGTGGAATGTTTATTTTCTTTCCTCTAGAAGAATTTGCTAGGGGTACAGGCAAGGCACTGGGCAGCTAGGCGACAGGGCACGGTCGGGGTGCTATACGCTCAGAAAAGACAAACACTAACGATTCACAGTTTCGTTGAAGAGGAGTTCTGGCAGGCTGGTGCTAAGCGTCACACTCAGCCTAGCAACCACATCAATACACACTCAAACTAGGGAATGAAAAGTGACTTTTCCCTACTGGAACCTCCACAGAACAACCTTGATGTGTCTCACGTTGGTGCTGAGACTCCCACTGGAATGCTTCTCACAACCTGACGGTGAACATTCTGGCTTCATTTTGCTCATGGCTCTCCTCCTGGAGCCCCCACGAGAGCCTCAGCAGCATTAGCAATCTGATGTTGCAAGCACCTGTCAGCTAAAGGCAGGTGCCAGGCCTTGCTGAGAACTGTTCATCTGAGAAAACAGGGATTAATGGTGGAGGCTCTTAGGAAAGCTCAGGTTTAGGCTGGTGCAGCAGGGGCAGGGCTGGGTGCCATGGGGCAGGGCACCCACGGCAGAGAATGAGGATAGTAAGATACCAAGAACAAACAACTACAATTTGTGGAACACTTCCTGTGCTGTGCGATGACATGCAGGTTTTTCTCGCTCACAACCTCTACCCCTTCTTTAGAAAACCAAAACTTAAAAACACTAACTAATCTGCTCAAGGCCACAGGGAAAGTAAGTGAGCCCACATGTGGGTCCAACTTTCAAGAGCCCATTTATTTTCTGTGCACAGCACTGAATGCAGGATGCCTAGTAAGGTCTGAGATAAAACACACAAGTGCTAACAGCTCAGAGAAGCAACAATAAAAGCTTAATAAATGGATTTACTGATTATAAATAGACTTTTCAGATGCCTCTAAAATTCAAACTTGAACAAATGTAGGTATAGCTTAAATATCTGATAAATTCTGTACCCAGGCCCTTCTCAAGTAATCCATAAGAGCACCTAGTTCTAGGCCTTCTCGTATTTTAATTGGTACTTCAACATGTAGTAAAACGAAGGCATGGAATGGCCTTCTATGTGTAGGTCTGAAGGGCTGACAACCTTGCATTCTATGTGTGTACTTCATTGGATGTACCAACAATACTATTGGTTGTTTTCCCTGGAAGAATTCTACACAGAGTAGTGAAGAGCTGACCACGGGTATTTCATTTAGTCAACTCCTGGCCCTGCTTAGCCCCATTACAATCATCCTCCTTTCATTTTTAAGAAGCACTAAACTCTCAAGAACAGCAGCAAAGCTGTAAAAATGTTGACACTCAGCACATCTCCGAACAAGTTTACCATCATCCATTCTGATTCATTATAATCATTGGAATTTTAGGTCACACCAGAGCCATCTGTGAAGCAGCCTCCCCAGATGATTAAAACACTCCTGTACAATGTGCATTTACAAATTGAAAATTAATGAGAAAACATGTTTAAAAATTGACTATAGCTACCCAAGGGTTTAAAAACACTTTAAAATGCATAAAGAAATCACTTGGCTATGCAGTCCTCCTCAGTGACAAATAAGTTGCATTACCTCTCCGAATTACTCCTGCTGAATTAACTTTTCAATGTGTTGGTTATTATGGTTGCATCCCAATATCATATCTCAGAAACTGTTAATACAAATCATCCCCCCACTCCTGTCCTCTGGGCTAATTCTTTTTGCATCTTTCCAACTCAGGGTAAATGACCCAGAACAAAGCAAAGACGCAGAGCTGGATTACAGCAGGGGACAGTCTGCTCTCGGAGAGAAGTTGCTTTGGTGTTCCTGGCTGCGGATAGGAATAAATATTCTCTGCACAACAGAGAGTCCCTACACATTGCTCTTTTTTTTCCCCTTGACTTGGTCTTTCTCTTCTACTATCCCGCTTTGCCTTCGGTCTGGCATTCCATCTGGCAGCCTATGGGAACAGGCATCTTTACTCAAAGAGAAGAAAACATATTCCACGTCTTCCAGGAGCTCAGTCAAAAAAGAGCAGTAAAGGCAGGGGCTTGCATTGGGAACCACCTTTTGACTGGCCCCAAGTATATGCTTGAACAGGGTCTAGTGCTCTGCATATGTTATTGCATCAAGCCTCCCCACCCCCACCACAGAGGCCTGTGAGATAGGCAATCTAGTATCACTCTTTTTAGGTTAGAGAAGTGAGGCTTAGAAAGGCCATGTGACCTGCCCAGGATCCCAGTAGGCCTCACTCAGGTGTGTGCCTACCTATGAAAATAATAACAAACGTAAATCAGTAGCAGATGCTCAGAGCGATGAACACACAATCGAGGAATGCTAGCTAGGTCAGCTGGATCAGAACACAAACCTTCCCGGAGCCCCAGCAGATGCATAGGGTGGGTACAGTCCGCTGAGATCACTATGGACTGCATGGTGTCCCCCTCCTAAATTTTTACGTTAAAACCCTAACCCCCAATGTGACCATTTCAGAGCTGGGCCTATAAGGAGGTAATAAAAGTTAAATGATGTCATAAGGCTAAGGCCTTACTCCAACAGAACTGGAGTCCTTACAGGATGAGGAAGTAACACCACAGCTCACCCCCTCTCTGCACACGAGCACACAAAGCAAAGGCTGTCTGAGGACATTGAGAAGGTGGCCATCTGAGAACCAGGAAGAAAGCCCTCACTAGAAACTGAACTTCTGACACCCTGGTTTTGGACTTCTAGCCTCCAACTGTGAGAAAATAAACTGTCGTCCGGTCACCCAGCCTTCAGTGCTGTGTTCCAGCAGCGTTGGCTGACTAGCGCGGAGACTGTGAGAATCAAGAATAGGAAACTGAGTCAGGTGTGAGTGGAGGTCAATGCCAGCATGGGGCTCCACACACAAACTCCAGCACAGAACTACTGATGTAGGAGTCTCCCCCCTCCCCTCTGTCAGCTCCAATGGCCCTATTCCTGGACTAGCGTCCGTGTCACGATACACCATGACTGTTTGTTCTAGGTGTGTTTCTACCTGCCCTGGACTGTGAGTGTGTCCGCAGAAAGCACAGTGCTTCATTCATCCTTTTATCACTCAGTGCCCTCCTTTTTATATCCCTTAGTGGATGAAGGGTTGGATATCTGAGGAAATGGGGCAGGCCATCCCTGCAGAAGGAGTCAAAGAAAGAACATCTGTGAGAACCAGATACTTGTAGGGTAAAGCATCATCCAGACAACCCGAGATTGACATGATCGAAACAGTTTGGCTTAGATGAATCTGTCAGCAGCAATGGGGTATGTTGTCTTCTGCAGCCTATTGTCAAAACCATGTGACACACTCAGAGGGTGAACTTGACATGGCACTTGGAAGAGGAACACGTAAAAAACATTGTAAAGGAAACAGCTGCTGCAAATATTGAATGCACACCTTCATTAATCCAGACAATATCCATTGACTGCCAGCCTCCTTTCAGATACTAGGCACTGTCAGACATGCTGCAACTCAACAGGGAGCAAAACCACCCACACCACCACAGCCGCCCTTAGGGAGACAGAAGTAAACTGAAGAGCCACAAAAAAAAACTTTATAACTACCATCTATAAGCAATAACATGGATAAATATTGCCTGATCACATAAGAACCTGTAATAATGGGACTTAGTCTAGGAAGCTCAGCCTCCTCAGCCCTAGGGTCGGACTCCCTCCCTTGCCAACAGAGTGAGAGAGAGGTGAACAAAGCAGCTTTCTGCACCCACAGCACAGAGGCCTGGCGCCTCTGTGCACTTGAAGCTCTTCAGGAACAGAATCGCCTCCATTCTCTAGGGCATTCGTCACCCAGCTGTCTCTCAAATACACCATTGTACACAGGAGGCATTGGAGAAGAGATTCTGATGCCCCCCGTACCTGTCCTGCTGCAGAGGACAGAATGTGGAGCCAGTCCTCACCTTCTGTACAGGAAGGATGGCACCTAGATCACCCCCCAAGTCCTTTTTACTCCATGATGCCTCCTTGTGCCATGAGAGAAGAACTGGGATTAGGCTCCAGGCAGACCCTTTGTTAAACAAGTGTACTCATTTTAGGTTTTTGAATGAACATTTCAGAAGAAGATAAGTTAAAAAGAATCAAGTCGAGTGAAAATTGCCATAGGTGTGATATTTATTTTTAATTTCATGAGTCAATGTGAGATGGTTTGGCAGATTAAAATAATGTAGAGTGCCAACTGTTTCAATGTTATCAATTCAGCATTTACAGAACCTATTTTCATGGCATAGGCTGTCATCTGGCAATCACAGTGCTCTTTAGAAAGCCCACTATGAATGTATCCTAAAAGGAAAAGGCATCAACACAGACATTTGCAAAACCTTTTTTCTTGTGGTGGTTAATATGCTAAGGGGGTATCTGAGCTGTTTAAAATCCTCTGGGATATTCACTAGATAGTTATCAAAAAATGTTTTCACTTGGATAGTTTACTTCCTACCAAAAGGTATTCTCCTTTCTAATCAGACTTATTCCAGCAAAAAGGCCCATAAACACATCAGGAGAGCACATTTAAACAGGCTTGGGGGAAAAAAGGGGACATGAGAATGCATTTTTATTTATTTGTTTGTTTGTTTGCTTGTTTATTTATGTTTTTAAAGATTTTACTTATTCATTTTCAGAGAGAGGGTCAGGGAGGGAGAAAGAGAGGAAGAGAAGCACTGATTTACGGGAGAAACATCAATTGGTTGCCTCTCACATGCCTCCAACCAGCCAGCTGGCCCCCAACCCAGGTATGTGTCCTGACTGGGAATCACACTTGACCCCTTTCGGTTCACAGAACAGCACTCAATCCACTGAGCAACACCAGCCGGAGCACAAATGAATTTTTATAGCAGGTATTTACTAAGTTTGTTCTGTGAAGGTGCTAGGGGGATACTAGACCGACAAATGGAAAGTAGAGAGGAAATGATTTACCCCACAATAAGGAAGAAATGTCTCAAGTCAAACTTATCCAGAGATGCAGGTGGAAGGGGTGTGCTCAGAAGGTAGGACTCCACCAGTGGTGGTGGGTGTGCTGCACGATAGTCAGCTGGTGTAAGAGATCCAAGCCTCAGAGGGTGAATTGATCCCAATGTCCTAAACTGTTTCTTCAAGCACCATGTACCTAAAATAACTTGGCCCGGGCCCTATGCCTGGTGCTTCAGGTACCCTTCTTATCTTTTGATGAACAAAGACCTGCACGTCCCAAGTGACAGTGAAATATACAATGCAGTAGAGTAGTTTTCTGATATTGACTAGAATGATTCTAGGATTTGTGATGAAAAGCAAATATTATCAAATGCAAGTGCTAGAAGAAGCCCCATGAAGACACTGAAACTTGAAGGACAGGCAATATGGTGACTGACAAAAACATCTTAAGATAGGACAAGCCTTGAAACTACTGGAAAGGAACACAGACTTTAGAAAACAAACAGTAAGTTCTCCAACCAGGGATGAAAGCATGGTGTGTAGAGAGATTGGCTTGTTAGATTAAGGACGGGGTAGCTACCAAGTCTGGAAACTCTAGTAAGTGTCAGTAAAGCCTGGTCAGAAAGCAGATCCAGGGCCACAAGCCCTAAGACGCTGATTCAGTAGATCTGGAGTTTGGGCCAAGATTCTGAATGTTTACCTTCTCTTACCTCTCACACCCCACTCCGCCCTGTGATTCTTTAGCAGGTGATCCCCAGAGCACAGTTTAACTAAACAGGGTTTTTTTGAAGAAGAGAATTAAAACCTAAGTTAAGCTTTGCAACCGTTACTGTAAGGAAACACCAGGATCTGAGGTAAGAATGAGTCTGCTGAAAGCTCTTTCAATCGACCTGAAATCTTTGGTTACCACACACCACACTGGAACTTCTGCTGCCCTCTGAGATCCCTTAAAACATTTAATCTCTCCTGCATATGGAAATCTTTATTTTTTTTAAATTTATTGATTTTTAGAGAGAAGAGGGAAAGGGGAAAGAAAGGAGGGAGGGGGAAAGAGCAAGAAACATTGATTTGTTAGTCCACTTACTCATGCATTTATTGGTTAATTCTTGTATGTGCCCTGACAGGGAACTGAACCTGCGACCTCAGTGTATCGGAATGACACTCTAACCAACTCAGCTACCCAGCCAGGGCCCACATGGCAATATTTTAAATGTCCAAAAGTTTTTAATATGGTTCTCCCAAGTAAACACATCTCCAAGATGAATGATTTCAGTTGCTTAACTGTTTCTCACAAGAGATGATTTCTAACAGCTTCTCACCTCTGCTCACTCTCTTCTGATAATCTCCCAGTTATTCGGTCTCTCCCTCAATAGGCACACTCATATGTGAATGCAACATTCTGGTTCACTGTAACTAGGCAGGCATACAACTTCCGTCTTCCTTGTTCTTATCTTGTTCTTATTAATGCAATGCAAGATCTCATTAGCTTTTTCTGGAGTCCAAATCAGCTTGTTAATAGTAAAATCCATAGAAAAAGGAAATTATGTTATCAGAATTTGTTTTTTTTAAACCACATGTTTTTTTTTTAATTTTAATTGTTATTCAAGTACAGTTTTCTATTGTTTACTCCCGTCCCAGTCCACCCCCCAGTGCTCCCCACCTCCCTCCCATTTCCACCCCCCTTAGCTTTTGTCCATGTGTCCTTTATACTTGTTCCTATAATCCCCTCCCTTTTTTCCTGAAATTCCCTCCCCTCTCCCCTCTGGATACTGTCATCCCATTTTCTACCAGAATTTGTTTTTAGGGAATCTGCGGTTTCTGACAACCAAAAGTATCAAAACAATTCCTTTAAGAATAACATATAATAGCCCTGGCTGGTGTGGCTCAGTGGTCCAGTGCTGGCCTGCAAACCAAAGGGTCACTGGTTTGATTCCCAGTCTAGGGCATTTGCCTGGGTTGCAGGTCAGGTCCCCGGTAGGGGACACACAAAAGGCAACCGCACATTGTTTCTCTCTCTCTGTTTCTCCCTCCCTTCCCCGCTGTCTAAAAATAACATCTTAAAAAAAAGAACATATAATAAACACATGTATACATTCTTGTTTTTAATGTTAGCATTTTGAATCAGGGTTTATAAAATATAGATGTGCATAATTCAATGAAGATTTAATTTTAAAAATAGCTTCCCTGGCCTTTACTGCCCATTTTTTAAAACTTCTAAATTAATCTTAGTCCCTTTCAAGAAAACCTCTGGATGGGATAGAAATTGTCAAGACAGTAGGAGCTACAAAAAGATGTACTCTCCTCAAGAAGAGACTTTGACAGCAGCTAGGCCAGTAGGAAGTAGCTGTAGAGATTGATTAAACAATCTGTAACCATGGCAATACTCTTCTATTCCTGGAAAGGTTAGTGGGGTCGGATGGACAGTCCTCCATGGTAAAAAAACAAAAAGTGTTAAAATGAAACAAATTTTTAACATTTCTCATATTACTGAACAGTAATTGTCAACGCTAGTTTCTTACCTTAAGCATTTCACCAGTTTAAAGAATATCCACTGGGAATCTAAAACCACACACTCAAATGGACAACATGAGAAACCTTCAGGATCCAGATGAGGAGATGGGGTGATGGATACGTGTCTGATTTTCTTCTACTGAATTTAGAACATTTTTTAAAGTATATTTTATTGATTGTGCGATTATAGTTGTCCCCATTTTTTGCCCTTTGCCCTCCTCTGCTTAGCACCCTCCTTCCCTCCAGCATCCCCCCTCTTAGTTCATGTCCATGGATCATTCATGTAAGTTCTTTGGCTTCCCCCTTTCCTATACTATACTTAACATCCCCCTGTTCATTTTGTTCCTACCAATTATGCTTCTAAATCCCTGCATGTCTTGCCCCATTCTCCCCCTTCACCCTCCCAGCTGATAACCCTTCAAATGATCCCCACACCTATGATTCTATTCCTGTTCTGGTTGTTCGCTTAGTGTGTTTTTGTTTTTGTTTTTACTTTTTAGATTCGGTTCTTGGTAGTTGTGACTTTGTTTTGATTTTAATGTTCATAGTTTCGATCTTCCTTTTTCTTAAGTAAGTCCCATTAACATTTCCTGTAATGATGGCTTGGTGATGATGCATTGCTTTAGCTTTACCTTGTCTGAGAAGGACTTTGTCTGCCCTTCCATTCTATGATAGGTTTAATGGCTAGAATAATCTTGGTTGTAGGCCCTTGCTTTTCATCACTTTGAATACTTTTTTCCAGCTCCTCCTTGCCTGCAAAGTTTCTTTTGAGAAATCAGCTGACAGTCTTATGAGAACCCCTTTGTAGGTAACTATCTCATTTTCTCTTGCTGCTTGTAAGATCCTCTCTTTATCTTTAACCCTTGGCATTTTAATCATGATGTGTCTTGGTGTGGTCCTCTTTGGGTCCAACTTGATTGGAACTCCCTGTCCTTCCTATATTTGCATGTCTATTTCCTTCACCAGATTAGGGAAGTTTTCCTTCATTATTTTTTTCAAATAGATTTCCAATATCTTGCTCTTGCTCTTCTCCTCCTGGCACCCCTAGAATGCGAATGTTGGACCCCTTGAAGTTGTCCTAGAGGCTACTTATACTACCCTCGTTTGTGGGGGGGGATTCTTTTTCCTTATTGCTGTTGATTGTTTTTTGCTTTCTTATGTTCCAAATCATTGATTGGATTCTAGGCTTCATCCACTCTATTGTTGTTTCCCTGTAAATTGTTCTTTATTTCTATTAGTGAATCCTTAATTTCTGACTGGATCTTTTTTTTTAACCAGCATCATTTTATTTATTTGTGTGTGTGTGTGTGTGTGTGTATGTGACTTTTATAACATATTTTATCTGTTTAGGTTAGTACTTTTCTCACTCTCATAGAAACTCTAGTCATAATAGTAGTCACAGATAAACAATGCTAATCGACATCATCGTTTTTACTCACAATCACATACACATTAATATATTACCTGGACACATAATGAAATGGTTTATATACATGTTTTTGCATGTTTTGCACTCAGCAATGGCTGTCAATTAGCTGAAGAGTTCTGTGATTTGGACATGACGTAGTTTGTCCAACCACTTTGCCGTTGTTCATTTACATTTTTGTCACTAGAAAAGTGGTCTGATAATCATCCTCAAAAGGTGACATAGCATAATAGCTTAGTGGATAGACATAATCATGCCCATACCCACTGGAGTTTTAAAATTTTCTGTTACATACTTTTATTATTTATTATTTTTTTATTGTTGTTCAAGTACAGTTGTCTCCATTCCCCCCTCACCACTCCCATCCACTCCAGCCATCCCCACCTCCCACTCTCAATCCTACCCACCTTTGACTTTGTCCATGTGTTCTTTATACATGTTCCTTGACAACCCTTCCCTGTTTTCCCCCATTATCCCCTACCACCTCCCCTCTGGTTACCATCAGTTTGTTCTTTATTTCAATGTCTTTGGTTATATTTTGCTTGTTTGTTTGTTTTGTTGATTAGGTTCCACTTATAGGTGAGATCTTATCGTATTTGTCTTTCACCGCCTGGCTTATTTCACTTAGCATAATGCTCTCAGATCCATCCATGCTGTCACAAAGATTAGGAGCTCCTTCTTTCTTTCTGCTATGTAGTATTCCATTGTGTAAATATACTACAATTTTTTGATCTACTCATTTACTGATTGGCACTTAGGTTGCTTCTAACACTTGGCTATTGTAAATTGTGTTGCTATGGACATTGGGGTGTATAGGTTCTTTTGAATTGGTGTTTCAGGATCTTTTTTTATGCTGCTGAGGTCCTCACTAAGTTCCTTGAGCATCCTATATACAGTGTTTTGAACTCCGCATCCGATAGATTGCTTATCTCCCATTTGGTTTAGCTTTTTTTCTGGAGTTTTGATTTGTTCTTTTATTTGGGCCATGTTTCTTTGTCTCCTCATTTTGGCAGCCTCCCCATGTTTGTTTCTATGTATTAGGTTAGTAGTGTCAAACTCCTTTTCACTGGGGGTGACATTAGCCTTTCAGTTGCCTTCAAAGGGCTGAATGTAATTTTAACTCCTTAACAATTAAGGAGTATTTATATTTATATAGTCCTAAAATTATTTCATCCCTTTGAAGGCAACTGCAAGGCTGATGTGGCCCCTGGTGAAAATGAGTTTGACACCCCTGTTAATTAGGTAGAGCTGCTTTGACTCCATGCCTTGGTACTGTGGCCTAAAGTAGTAGGTGTCCTGTAGGGTCCAGTGGCACTGCCTTCCCTATCACCCAACCTGGGTATTTGAGGTGTGCCCTACATGTGGGGTGAGTACACCCTCCTCTTATAGTTGAACCTTGGCTGCTTTTGGGAGGTAAATAAGAATGATTTACCCAGGCCAGTCCGTTGCAAGGATTGGCTGTGACCACTTATCACCAATCTTTGCCCTCTGTGGAGGATCAGCTGTGCTGGGTCAGGGTGGCAGTATCTAAAGTGGTCTGTAGCTATCCACCGGGTGAGCTAGTCCTGGGGTTACCAAGGTGGTGCACGCCAAGGACAGACCCCACCCATGTGTTGCCCAGCCTGCCCTTCCTGAGCTATAAAGCAATCTGAGATGGCTGCTACTTGTGCTAGGCTTGGAGATTCCCAGGTGAAGACAAGCTGTGCAACTAATCTGGCTGCTGCTAGTGCTTGGCCCATAGTTCACTGAGGCCAGCTATTGTTTGTTTGATAGGGTTGAGGAAGTTGTGAAGCCTGAGCCAAGACCAGTCATTCATATGGAAAAGCAGTTTGGGTGGGCCCATAAATTGGGTGGGGTAGAGTCTCTGGGGATCTCCAAGGCAGGTCAAACGGTGTTAGCCAGGTTGACGGAGTCTCAAATAAGGCACCAACCTGTTGGGTCCATGGTTCTGATGGGAGAAGGCTCAGAAAAGGGACAATGGCATCTGCTTGTCATGATGCCAGACACTTCAGCCTCTCCCAGTATACCACTGGTGCCCTTCAAGCTGCCACCCTGACTCTGGAGCACAGAGGGAGTGATTTTGAGTAGGTGAATCCTTGGGTGGATTCTTTAAGAGGAACTGTGCGGAGATTCAGAAGTTTCTTCCACCAACTCAATCCTCGCTGGTTTTTGCAGCCAGAAGTGATGAGGACTTATCTTTCTGGCACTGGAACCCTGGGCTGCGGGGCCTTATGTGAGGCTGGGCCTTCTCACTCCTGAGAAATCCCTCCTGAGTTTTTATTCACCACACAAGGGTGAGAGAACAGCCCACTCTGCATCTACACCCCTCCTACCAGTCTCCATGGATGTGGTTTCCTTAATTGCATAGTTGTCAGACTTCCATTCAACTCAATTTTTGACTGTTCTGAGTGATGGTTGTTCTGTATTTGAGTTGTAATTTTAATGAGGTTGTGTAAAGAGGCAAGCCACATCTACAAATGCTGCCATCTTGACCAGAAGCCTCTAGAACGTTGTTTTAACATGCTATACATACTAGAGAGAACAGTTTCTTATACTGCTGTTGAGGAATACAAGTATTTTTTTCCTCCAAAAAGTACCTTCTATGTAAATATGTATTTGCAGCTGTGCAGACCTTCGACTGCTGAACTGCCTGGTAGTAAGAAGCCATTGCCTAATGGTTTATAGTGACCAGAAGCTGGAGAGGGAAAAGGTTGGAGGGCCTCCACCAAAGGGGACTCAAGGCAGTGGAGAAGGAGAGTCAGCTTGAATGCAGGGTAAACCATGATTTACACACACACACACACACACCTTTTACTAAGGAGAATTCATGGTGATTGCTAGAGACAAAAATGAACAAACACATTTCTGAGCACTGAGAACTTCTTGGTTGATAAAAAAGAAAAGCAAGGCAACAAACATGGGTATTTTTAACCATATAATATTTTAACAAAAATGCAACTTACCACAAAAATGTGGATGGCCAGGGTTTTACAAAAATCAATTAGCTTATGCTCCTGCTTTGTTCATCTTGCTTCCTTAAACCAGCTGACTACTCCAGCTCCAAGGGCTAGCACTTTCTGGTGCCCATTATGAATGGCTTAAACCTTAGACCTCAAGTTACTTTTTTCTCCATTTTCTATTGTCCCCAATATCTGCTACCCTTAACTTCTTCCTTGCTCTTAACCCATCCCTTCACAGCTGACATAAAGCTAAGGAGCTTCTCACTGCTTTGGGATGTCCTGATGTGCCAGGCAAACCCTCCCTCCCTAATCCAACTTGGTCCCTAGGACCCTGTCCTAACACTAGCTCAGGTGTCCAGTTCCAGCCTAATTTACACCAGGCTGTTGACAGGGAGTAGCCTGCTGACTCTAGCCCAAACCCCTGCAGGTAGCACCAGGTCCCCCAATTATTTTTGCAACCTCCCTCTGCCCCACACATCTTAGCATTTTTGACAGATAGGGTAGCACACAAACCATTATACCAACTAGTTTTCCAAAATTGAATCTGGTCCTGCAGACCTTGGAAAAATAATTATTTCTTTTTATAATAGACTGGGTCTACATCTGATGTGTGGGTGGACAACGACCCTTAAACTTTCAAAGAAACCCAGAAAACAAGCCCCGGAATAACAACGGCTATTGATAAATTGAAGCTTTAAGCTACAAAAGTGCTTATTCACTGACTGAGAGCCCTGCAATTTATTTTACTTTATTAGATGCTGAATCCTTCAAAAAAAAAGAAAAAGAAAAAGAAAGAAATAGAAACTGCTGGAGTTCCAAAAGCTTGGAATCTAATTATTGTAAGTATGTTTAATCAAACCTTTGAAGTTCCTTGGAATCTAATGCTGAAGTTTAGATGAGGTTACAGCTTTCTGCCACTCATATATACTAATAAAATTCCTGAGCTTTGTGAAGACAGAAAATAGACCCAATGTTTTAAACAAAGCAATATTTTTAATTTTAGACTACTCTCTGCAGATAATTCTTCCCTCAGCCATTACTGACATCCTATTCATCCAATCCTGAGTATCCAACCTGAAGAAGCTAAGGAAGTATACTCAAGAATAGTTACAAATAAAAGAGATCCCACTCCATGAAAGACCTTAAAAAGTCAATTTATTATCCAATGTTTGTATTTCTCCTATCGTATTTATGTCAAGGAGTCATAGATCCTACACATGGATCTTTCAGCCTCACAGTGCTGTCAATTCCACCTTTCATATCTCTGACAATAAGGAAGCCTATTCTAATATAAACCCGGACTTGTTTTGCAGCGGCTTTGAGCTTATACTCACACAAATTCACACTGCTTAGAATGAGGTTCAAGAGCTGAACATACAGCTTTACTGAATATGGAGAGAGTCTTGCAAGCCACATGCTATGTATGTATTTCACAAACACCATCATGCTCTGGATCTAAGAACAAGTTCACAACAGCTAGCATTCAAGTTACTACTCAATACAGAGCTTCCCAGACTTGTTCAGTCCAGTCATCCCTGTGCAAAACTCCATGATGGTGATGGTGATAGTGGAAGGCAGGGTATCTGTTCATTCTTTATTTGTGTAGCTAATTCCTCTTTCTTTGGCCACATGGTTCACAAATGCACACACTGAAACCTGCAAACACAGATGCACAAAAATTGAGTGTATATGTTCAATAAGTAAAATGCACACACTCCAACACAGAAAACTTATTTTCTTTCGCCACTGTGGTCATCACCACCTCTATACTTCAATCTGTAAGTCCCAATCTTCCAAACCTCTCTTGAGCAAATCCTGAAGGTCCCCACGGATCAACATTTTTCTAGTGTGCCTACCTTTGAACACCCTGACTGGGTCATAGAAAACATCTGAAGGCATCATTCCTGAATAAGGCAGGCAGACATCAAGGGAAATAAAAGTCCCCCAATTTGAAGCACCCCAGAGATCCACACTTCTTACTTGACAAAGAGGACTGCCTTGTTCATCTGGTAAAGTTTATAGCTTCTGGCTGGGAACATGAAGACTTTGTAGAAAGTGCTCTTTAGATCTTTCCTAAAGCAAGGTCTGACCAAGAGAAAGGAAAACAAGAGCGGGGTTTTGTTTGTTCACACCACACTCATAATCAAAGCAGTAGTTGGAGGCCAAATGGTGCTTTCCCTATAAAATAGAGCCAGAAAGTGAGGTTCAGAGCACTTCTAGAGAAATGTCCTTTTTTTTTTTTTGCCATTTGATAGTTGTTCTCTGTTTTATCAGGGTCAAGAGAAATGAGATCGTTAACATGAAAAGTGCGTGTGGCTATATCTTAGTAGTAGCAAGGAAAGGAAAGCTTGGGAGACCAAGTTGAGCATGGAGTTGAAAGAACCCCAAGAAAAGCACAAGGAGGTGCTGGGATGAGGAGAGAGAACCGGGAAGAAGATGAACACACCAATGACTTCCAAGTCCTTCCACCTGGGAGTTGGCTTTTCACAACACCCAGGAAAGCCCTTTGTGAAATAAAAAAAAGGTTGCCACTGATGTCCCTTCCCCTTCAGATGACCTTCCCACTTTTCCTCCCACAATTCTAGGAGGAAAAATTTAAAAACTGACCCAAATCGTGAGGTCCTAAATTTTCAGGTCTCCTTCACTAGTGAAATCAAGTTTGGAAAAAACACTAAGGAGAGGGAAAGTATCTACTCCAAAATAATGTTTCCCTAATAACATTTCATGCTCCCCCTGGGGAGGGTAACAGGTCTATCGTGGGACAAAGTTTCTGTGGTCACATCATGCTGGAGACAGCTGGATTAAATAAAGTGATTTTTTTTCCTGCCCCACTTTTCAGAATCTTCAATTTGCTGGTGTCCATTGTGAATGTCCAAGCAGGTGTAGGGATCTCACAGGCACAGAAAGTGTGTCCAAAGGGAAAAGAGCACTAACAGGGGAACCGAAGTTCTCAGTGGACAGCTATTTAAGTCAGGTAGCATTTCAGAATCCTTCACAAGTGTTTGGCTTTAGCTTTCTTCTTCTGTATCAAAGATGATCAGAATGACAGCTCTTACTTTACTCTACCCCTTCACTGTTTGATCCTTCTTTCTACTTTCTCCCATAATTGAATAGATACCATTTGAGCATCTATGTGCAATGCATCCTGTCCCTGATTTAAAACAAAATCAAAATCAGAGCCAAAATACCTTTTCAAGGCAAATAGACGTTTTCCCTTTCTTCAAATTTAAATGTAATTCACATAGCATTATATTAGTTTAAGGTATACACTATAATGATTCAATGTGTATATATAGAGATAGCAAAATAATTGCAATAAATTCAGTTATCATTTGTCACCATATGTAGTTATAGTCTGTGTGTATGTGTGATGAGAACTTTCAAGATCTACTCTAGCTGCAACTGTTTCCTTAAAAACAAAACAAAAACTCTATGTATTTTTCCAAGTATAACAGCTTAAATTGAAGGTATCACTATGGTCTAAATATTTATGGTCTCCCCTAAATTCATGTTGAAATCCTAACCCCCAAGGTGATGATGGTACTAGGCAGTGGGGCCTTTGAGAGGTACTAATGTCAGGAGTGTGGAGCTCTCATGAATGGGATTAGTGCTCTCAGAAAAGAGACCCAACAGAGTTCCCTAGCCCCTTTCGCCACGTGAGGACAAAGGAAGAAGGCACCAGCTACAAACAAGAGAGAGGGCCCTCACCCTACCATGCTGGTGCCATGCTCTTGAACTTCCAGTCTCCAGAACTGTCAGCAATAAACTCCTATTGCTTATAAGATGCCTAGTCTGTGGCATTTTGCTATAACAGTCCAAAAACACTAAGATAGATATAGCACAGACCTGTCAAATTAATATTTCTACTTTCACTAATTCCACAAGTATATGCTGGCCCCTTAGTTCATCTTTGTGCAAATAACCAATAAGAGACAAAACATTCATAGGTTAAAATGTACCCTGGCTGTCACCAAGAGGGAGATTAGCAACATGGTTTGGAGGCCTGGGTTTGGCATCAGGTTTAGATTCCTTGTCCATAAGATTAAAAAAAAAAATACAGCATCTAGATTGTAGGATTCATATATGCATTAAATAAGATGATTTCATTAAAATACATAGTATACAGAGAGCCCACATTAAATGACAGGAATTATCATCAGTTTTTATCATGTGTATTAATTTTAGGTTAAAAAGGAATTTTATTTCTTCTCCAGGAAAACTGTATTTGGATAATAACATCCTGAGCAGTGAGCTTTTCTGAACTCAGTGGTACACTCAGGTTTAAAGGGTTCTTATACTCCTGGAAGAGGCATAGGCAAGAGGCAAAGAATTCCTGTAAACAGGAAGGGTAGCTTACTATCCCCTGGGAACTAGGTGGTCAGCAGGGTCTAAAGTGATCAATACTTACATCAGCCCAGTCATTTACTTCTTAAAACTCCATAATAATTTTCTGTCATACCTAAATGGCAATGGAGGAGAGGGGAGAGACTGACTATGTCATACCTCTATGCCAGAGCTGGAAATAAGGCCGGTCCCTTACTACTCCAAGTGGGGCTGTGAAACAGCAATGGGGGCATCACCTTGGAACTTGCTGCAAATGCAGATACCAGGTCCCTGCCCAGACCTATTGCAAACACTCTGAGAGTCCCAGACAATGCACAAGCACAGCACTGTTTAAGAAATGCTACCTAAGAGCACCTCCATTTTCCCTGCAGTTGCCACACCTGATCACTCCAGAGAGCTGGCCACATGTTCTTGAGGAAACTTCATGCCCCAAGAAGGCTACTTCCAACCAGTAGGAAGGATAGATAGCCTCAGACCTGGCCCACAGAGACACCCACTGGGTGCTCATGCGAGCTTGCTCCCTGGTTGCACTTCCTGTTTTGACCAGTTTGCTTGTAACTAGCCTGGAACTGGATTTCTTATTGCAAATAGGCATATATTATATGCCCTGCATTTTCTACCTATTTTTTTTAGTACACAATATCTGGTTTGATGTGTTTTATTTATAATACACAGTGCCTCCACCCTTATACTATTTAGGTCTTCAGTTTTGTGATTTTCACACTCCCTTTGGGATACATCTAGTAAGCCTGCCACAAAATTGTCTACACCCTGAAGGGAGTTTGCAGGGCTGTGGATGCTGACTCAGTGAAATGCCTTCCCAAGTGTTCAGAGTACCTTTTATAACAGGCCTACTGGTTATGGTATCAGCCAAAGGAAAGTTGAGGTAGAAAGGAAAGTGGTATATGGCATGTGTCAGAATAGAATTAGGGTGCAGGACAGTGGGTCTGACCGCTTCATAATAGCTGAGCTGCTCTGTTAGTAAATCCTCAAAGCATCATCCAGAAACACATTGCAGTCAATGCATTTATACTGAAAAATCATTGATAACAATTCTGGTAATCCTGGCCTCCCAGTAGTATGTTTATGTTGCAGGACCTAATCTGTTTCCTGAAACCATTTGGAAAATGTCACTATAATGCCTCCTATATTTGAACAATGCTTTGCAATTTACCCAATGCATTATCTCCCTTGGCTTTCACCACAGTGAGGTTAGCAGGGCAAGCTGCTCCCAATCCCACACATTTCAAGCCTTTACAAATAGACGAAGATACTTAACCTAAGTAGGTTGGTTAGGTTAGTAACTTATGCTAGATGGGTTAGATGACTTGTCCAGGATCTGAAGGCTGGTAAATGGTCGAGCCAGAGCCAAAGCCCAATTACTTGATTCCTATGTCAGATTCTTTTGCTGACACTGTGCTGCTGTCTTCCAAATGATGATCCACATATCACAAGGATGTCCAAGGCGTTGAGTCTTTGACCAAGAATCTCTAGGTCCAATCAATTGTGTCTTATAATGACCCTCTGTCTACCATTTCATTAGTCTGCTTATTATCCCTGAGCTTTTCACTTAAAAATAAAGTTCAAGTCAGCACAAATAGAAATATGTGTGTCTACGTGATTTTGGATTATTTAGAACAAACCTAGATTCTTCCATAGAGGGAGAGAATGTCACCCTGTCTACACATGTGAATGCTACTTTCAGAAAAAACAGGAAAGACATCTTTCTTTACATTCATTTGTTCATTCATTTGACAGATGTTTGAGCACTAAGTAATGCCAGAATCTGTATGACATCTGGGTCAATTCATTCATCAAGTGAGCATTGGTTTTTTTAGATAGCCAGATCACACTATTGGCTTATACCACTCACACCAGGCTAAAAGCTCAGACAAGGATTTAATAATTATTGATTCTAAGTCAGATATTCACAAACCTCTGCATTTATGATGATTTTTTAAAGTCTACATAAAAAGCTATTTTTTCTTCTTAAGTTTAACCATAGGCTTATATGCCCCATCAAGATTGCTCTGGGTTCTGTGCTCATTAAATTAACCCTCTTTGCCAGCTCTTAGCTACATGTAGATTTAATCAACGTCATCCCTTCCTCATATTCCTCTCTTTTTCTCCCTCTGTAATACAAATCATTAAAAAATATTGAGTGAAACCAACACAAGGAGGAAGTCCTATTCTTATTCACAAGAGACTCCTCTCTACATATCTCTGAGATAATTTATCAATACAGGTGAAACCAGAAAGCTTAAAACAAAATCCACAGACAAACAAGATGCAAAAAAAAAAAAAAGTGAAAACGCCTTTATTAAATCCTTCTAAAATTTCAAACAAATTTTGCCTTTTGAAAATCACCCAGTCTTTGGAACTCAAGCATGATCTATGACTCAGTCAGGTTTCTTATGTGCACCACTCCTGGCCTTAGTTTGAATAGTCATTTCACTCTCGTGCTCTAAAGTGGAAGTTACTACAACTGTTTAGAAATATCCCTGTTCTCTCTTTGCACCCAGGGTAATATCAGATGTCCTTGCCCCCTTTTGCATTTGGCCTGGCGATGTGACCTATTTTTGCCAATGACATGTGAATAGAAGTGGTGTTTGACGCTTTCAGGAGGAACCTCTAGGAGCCAGTGCATTTTTTATTGCATCCCCTTCTCCCATGGATTTCGGGAAACACATGTTGAGAAGGATACATGACCACCGTATGCCCCTGAGTGACTATGTTGAGCAGAGCCCCTGCCGACCCACATTCATCATGGAGTATGAAGGAGAAGGAAACCTGTATCAAGACATTGAGATTTGGGGTATGTCGGTTACCTTAGACTGACGTGGCCTCTCCTCACTGATGCATCTGGAAAGATCAATGGCTTCCTCTACTCATAAAAGATATCTGAATTCCTCTTCTATTATTTAAGGTCTTCTCTAATTTGACCTGGATTTATTCCCCAAATAGATTTTAGAACAATCACTCAGATATCTAATGCTTTTAGGAATGCAACTCTTCTGAAAACTCTGCCTTGAAATGTCCCTTCTGTTGGTCATACTGTTGTTGAGCACCATGACTCAGGAGCCGCACTTGTATTCAATTTCTTCATCTTCATTCCTCTGTGTCTAATACCTCATAGCACATCAGAGGTGAATACAACATAGTAGCAGTTCTTCCCCTGACCATCTCCTTTGCTTCGTTCATAGAAATGCCTCAGGAAATAACAACCAAAGAGTAAGCAATACAAACCAAAATCAGCTTAGAGGTTCTGTAAGTTAGTTAATCAATGTACCCCATGCAGAATTGTCCTACACTAACTCAGATGTGTGTAAAAAGCATGATTTTTCTAGAACTATCATTGCCTTTAATTAATTAAATAAGCCATTAACTACTAATTATAATCCCTGAACTTACCTTTGACAAATTCAACATGAATTGTGATTGCATGCTCTAAATCTTAGAAGGGTGCCGCCATATGTTATGAATAAGACCCAATGTGTTGGACATCCCTAAAAGAGCAATGTGGAGTCAATTAAATAAAAAATGGACTTTCTAAAAAGTACAGTTTTCCACCAAAGGAATGCACTGCCTACAGAAAGGGTGCATCTTCAGAAGTGTCAGAGGAACGGCTCTGGTATTTATTTCTACCAGATGAATCCTGGGCTGCACCCCACTTTCTGGTTCTGTGATTTTATTTCTCTTGTTTTCCTGTGTCTACCTTTCAATATTCCCTGCTGTTCCCTTCTAGCTTGATTCTAAACCCCATTACAAACCACAGATTAAGAGAAAAGAAAGAGGCCTTCATCTTGTCCTTGGTAATATGGGTCCACCTGGGGAGGTATTTACAGACATGATTCAAGTAGAGCCCAGGAGATTGGGCTGGTGCAGAGGAAACGGGTGAAAAGCTGCAAATAAACCCTCTTCTACAAATGTTGTTTTGTCTCACTGAGACACATCACCTCTCTGTGGGAAAGCCACCAGCCCAGCATTTACTATTTTGAGATTATGATCCACTTTTCATCCTACTTCTATAGCATCCCTATCTGCCTCATAGAGTAATTTCTTCTTGTAGGATCTTGACAGAGACATTAAAAATTCATAAGTTGCCTTTCAGCCACAGTAAAAATGCAGTGCAGATTTTGGTTTAAAAAAAGCCTATTATAATATAGGAAGTGAGAAGAACCAAGGTCCCTTACTCTAATGATACCACATGGAATTATACATACCTGGAGATAAAAACATTCTAGCAAGTCTGGTGACTCTGAATGAGCTCCCGAAAATGACCCTTCCACAGCATCTTCACTGAAAACGGAGAAACCTGAAGGACCTTTTCTTCTTTCATGCTTTTCTGACCTTCCCTTTCTCCCTGACATCTATATTCAAACTGGCCTGAGGGACTTGGAATTTCCAAACACCATCTTTGGCTTGGTCTTGATGCCTGCAGGTAACTACAGAAGCTCCATCGGTTCTTTCTCTCTTCTGTACACATCTGTGACTCAGAGCCTCAAAGACCTACTCTCAGCTTCCTAGTGCGGGAGCCAAACAGCCCGCAGAGGCAGCTCACAAAACCTAGCAGGGGTGTTCCATTAACCAAATGCCTCCGTCCAGATCCATTCTGATTTAGGAATTCCAAAACAAGTACTGAAAAAAATAGTTTTAAAATTCCCAATGACTATTTGCAAGAGAAGATAGTTTGATACAAGCAGAACCTTAGGGTATACATCAAGTCAAATTCTGCCCATAGGTACACAGCCCTGGTCTACTAACGTTAAAGGGTTCCATAGAATCAAAGCAAATCCCACCTTGAAAGGCCAAGTTTCAAGTGCATTCCCTCCATGAGATGAAACAGAGGGACATGATCAAAAACCCGATATTTCTTCAGCGATGGAAAAATCAGGTCACTTTCGCAAACAGAGAAACTATTCTCAAACTTTTCTAAAAGATAGGAATAACACAATAATAATTACAATGCAATAAAGTGAGGAGCATAAGAAGTGCCCTGCCAAGTAGAAAAAAACGTATGAACAGTCTGTTACAGCCCCCCACATCCTGTGCTGAAATGATCAAATTAGGATACTGATTAGACCATCTAATTGTCTCCCAGGTGACAAACTAGAAACTCCATTGCTTAATAGAGATTTAAAAGTAGAACAAAGAAAAAAGTAAAGAGAATAATTTGATCGCGGAAAAGAAATTATATTCTGGTTAACTAATAAAGGTGTTTTAAGCCTTTTGTTGTTTTTTTAACTGTTTTGGGATAGGATAGTTTTTAAGAAAAAAATACACCGAAATTTGACTTTTAAAACATTCCAACATTTAATTCAAATAGGTTGGCTTCTCCTTTGAAGTCATATACCCAGAGTTGACCCAAGAGCCTGGAAGTAAGAAACAGTGGCCTCTGGGCAATATGAACAAAGCCCAAAAAGTCTTTCTGACAAATATTTTGAATTATTCTTTTTAGTTTGTAAATTCCTTGTAGAGATTTGTTCAAGGGACAAAACAACATGAAGTGCATACCATAAACTATGCTGTCACCATGCTAGGTTCTGGGAAACACAGAGAAGTGAAGACTGACCCTCCTCATTGTCACTGTCGGACACTTTTCAAAAGAACACACAATACGCAAATAGAAAACTCTAGCAAACTATTTAAAAAGAATGAGAGAAATCTCATTAATTCTCTAAAATTTTAAACTGGAACAAAATAGCATCAGATTATGAAATATGACACAGAGCAATTCCATTTGGTTCAATACTTACTCTAAACCTTCAAATTAACCATCCATTGGAACCCTGAAGAGAAACACACCTAAATTACTATATCCAGGTTGTACTTTATTACTACAACCAATAAAATATCCACAAAAATCAAGAAAATAAGAAAAGGCTAAAGTGAAACTTTATGTTTTGTCTCCTGCATTTAGTTGCAATTCTTTTGATATTACAGAAAAAAATATATATATATAATGAAGGGGTGCAAGAGACAGAAAGACAATGCGTTTCTTTGACCATCAGACTGACAATATTTTATTGGTTAATGTTTTAGTTTCTTCCTCTTTAACTCTTTTCTGTTCAGTCTTCATTTTCAAATAGGGACTGCTTACTTATTTCCTGAGCTAACAAAAGTGCTTCTATTCAGGTTATTTGGCTATGGCAATGGGTTTCAAAGGTCTGGGAGTGTGTAGGTGTGTGTCTGCATCTGTGTGTATGTGTCTGTCTGTCTGTCTCTTAGGAGTGTAGTGACCTGGGTGGAACACAGCAAAAAGAACAAAATGGCATTAAGGAATGAAAGAAAGTGTGAAAGAGATTTATGAGGGTGAAAAAGTTTTTGTTCAAATCAATTTTTTAAAAATTTTGTGACTGCAAATATTTATTCTTTCACTTCCTTTCCATCCAGTGTGTGAAAACATCGACCCTGTCAGTAGGTCCTTGGTACTTTATAAACCAGGATTCCCAATGGGGTGGTCAGGAAGCACAGAGAAGAGAGGTGCAGGCATTTGGAAAATTCTCCAGGTGACTATGACACAACTGGCCTTTTCTCTACATAGATGAGAACCAGTGTCCTGCCCCAATCCATTCCCAAAAGATATTGGCCGACATTCCTGGCAAAGAGAGGAGCATATCCAAAGGCACAGAAGAGGGGAGGTACAGCATTTGGGGAAAACCTCGAGTAGCCTGGTTAGCCTGCCTTTGCTAGTTATAGCATGCCTTTTGCAAAGGTGAAATTCATTGGGGTTTTATATTTTACAGGGATGGAACAAAGTGAGAAAGAGAGAAAAGGAGGGGTGGGAGGGAGGAAAGGATTTTGTTACCACCAGTTTCTGAAGGGAGCCATCCCCAGAGTTTATAGATTGCCACTTACTGCTGGGGACACATGCCATCAGATAATGAAAACAGCCCCCACATGTTTTAAAATCCCCCATTTAAAATTTAAATTCATTAGTTTATGATCTGCTGGGAATTGACAGTTTTATACCCCAATCCTCCTTGCAATTTATGTAAAGGATGCCATAAAACGGAATAAGGGAGCATCTCCAAGCAAAAACACCAAACACAAATTGCAAAATAAAAATGCAACTGAAGACGATTTGCTGTGGGTCATATAACCAAGAATGTCATTTTTATTAAAGGGAAGTTCTTTAAGCATTTGCTCCTCACCCGGCCATGCTTTTTTTTAACAAACATTTAAAATATTAATGCCCTGCTTTTATTGCTTCCCACCTCTAACAGTGTTTCTTTAACTGGTTCCCACATATAAACTATGTCCCATGTATCTGCAACATGGCAAGTGTCTCTCTCATCCTCCCTCCCTCCCTCTCTCTCTCTTTATCTCCCTCTCTCCCCCCACCCCGGTACTAGAAAGGTGTGTGGGCCTGAAAATGTTTTCTTTCTGACAGTTTATATCTCTAAACTTCAGTGTCTTGATTTTAGAGACTTTATTTATAATAAACTTGATGCATACTAGAGATTAGACTTTATATGGAGGTTTGTAGCTGATTTATCTCCAATGTTAACATTTAGTTCTTGCTTTTAAAACAGGCCATTGCGCCATGCATATAAGTTTAATATGTTATGAATAGGAGTGATAGAAATAAATCTAGGGACTAGGTCTCCACATGAAAGCTGTATCTGGAGGGGTCTCAACACAAGCCCTTTCCAAACGGGGGCACCTTTGACGCCCCTAATGGTTCATACTTTCTGAGTCATCTCTAAGAAACCTTTGCCTGTTCCAATGTCAGAAAGCCTTTCTCCAAGGTTTCTTCTACTAACTTTGCATTTCTGGCTTTAGCTTCTTGTCTGTAACTCATCTCAAGTTGATCTTTATTCATGGAGTAAGGTAAGGGTCAAGGCTGTTTCCCTATTGAATTATTTTTGTGTCCTTGTCAAAAATCATTGCACCATTTATGTGCAGGGCTATTTATCGGGTCTCAATATTCTTCCATTGATCTACTTGTTTCTCCTTTTGCCAATACCACACTGTCTTGACTACCATAGTATTATAGTAAATTTTAAAGTCAGGTGGAGTGAGTCCTCCAACTTCGTTTTCCTTTGAACAATTGTTTTAATAATTTTATTTTCTTGCTTCTCCAAATAAAATTTAAGATCAGTTTGTTCAGCTACCCCTTTCCAATGCCACAATATCCAATGCGCAGTCCATTGGGAGGGGGCCTTGAGAAGGCTGGGTGGACAGGCCTCCACGCCTGAACCTTCAGGCCAGAGTATGAAATTACAAAACCCAGTGGTACATAGGGCTCTTCTAAAATAACGATTTTAATCAAACCCTGATTCCACAGAGCTGAGGGATCTTCTCAAAGATTAAGGAATAAAGCAATAATTACAAATAGTAAAGACTGGCCTCATTTACAGACTAATTTGCCTCCAGAACTACCTGGGAGAACAATCATCATGTGGCTGGGGAACCTGTGGGGCTCGGAGGAAGGAAGTGCTGGATAATTCATCAAGCCGGCTATCACACTCACCGGCACCTCAGAATCTGGGACACAGAGCAGACACTCAGTAAACATCGGTCAGTGGAAAGAGGAAGCACACTTTCCACCATAAATGCTCTCAAACACAGCCGTAGAACTTAGTTTCTTCGCATCCATGGGGGAAATCATCCATCACAGCATTCCTTTCAGAGGAGATATAAATAGGACTCCTACGAAACGTAAAGGAAACCATGGCATTTCCCTAGCCCGTGTGGAGGACAAGATAAAAGGGAAGTAAGAAAGACAGAAGACAGGACATGCTTCAGAAAGCATAGTGGGTAAGGAGTGAGTACCAAGTGCCCTTGGCAAAATAAAACACACTGACAGCAACAATAAAAAGGCAACACCGAATGGAGCTAGAAGACATTTGGTAAATATGCCAAAGAGCCAGAAGAGGCCAGGACCCAAATGTTCCACCTTCTCATTCCTAGCCACTGCTGATTATTTCAGCAATCCCCTAACTGGTCACTCTGTTCAACCTTGACCTCTCCAATCAATGGATCACACTGAGGCTAGTAGGACTGTCCTAAACAACAAGTAGTGCATGCTACCCTCCTGTTTCACATCCATATGTACACCAAACCGAAAACAGGCAAAAGCACAAAGTTCTTCATCATATCGCCCATGTCCACTTTCCTGTTCCTCATCGGTCACTTTCACATATTTATATTCTTCATTTCAGCCACAGTAACCACCCTGCCATGGCTCTGTAAGTGCTATTCTCTCTGCCCAGAGCATCTACACCCTTTCTCTTCCCACAACTCGGATCAAACCTAACCTCCTCCCAAGAACCTGTACTGATCCTCCCAATGGAAGCCTCCTTGGTAACCATTTTTGAGTGGGTCTCCTTGCCAAAACTACAAATGCACAGTGGTTACAAAGTCGCCTTTGATCTCTGTAGGCTATGTGCCTAACACTTGACCTAGCATCGAGTCAGCGTTTAGTGAATGGTTGAATAAATGGTTGACCAAATGCATAATGTTCACAATAAATGATTAATAGATTCATTTGCAATGCAGCTACAATCCTGGATCTTTGTTCTGTGACAACTGAAATTTCTCCCTTTTATTTTTGAATCATCATTGTTGACATATTTTACATACTACAAAATGTAAAAGATATACTATGCTATGCAAATATGTATAATACATCCATCTTAAGTATTCAAAATAATTAAAAAATTTACGTGGCCTCATAACTACCATCACAGTCAGTATATAGAACATTTCCATCATCCCAAAAGTTCCCCATGCCACAGCTCAATGTTTTTCTACCTATTAAATCAGTAATTTACTCTCTGTCACGTGGGCAAAGTTCAGGTCAGGAAGAATGAGAAGGAGGGACAAAGTAAGATGCAGGTGGACAAGTCCACAGGAAGCATAACCACAAAATGACATATAAGGATGCGAACTGAAATGTGGTTTAAGGCTGGAAGCTCCATGGGTAAGCTGTGAAGGTGGGAACCCAGGCTTCCCTGGGAGGCAGCCTCCGGTTCCTGGACTGGCGCAGAGCACTGACGGGGTCCTCAGTACGTGCCTGCTGATTTCCTTTGGAGCACCGTGGGAGCTGTGCTGAGGAGCACTTTGTGGCATTCAGACCATTTTAAACAAGGGCTCGGAAATTTCTTATCAGGGAGCCAAACATACTAAGGAAACAAAAAGTTCTTGGATCTGTTTTTGATAGTCCCAAAGTTAAATCAATAGCTAATGAAAGCAAATTCCTTAAACTACCTACTGCCTCTTTCCCCACAGCGCCTCCAGCCATGCAAAGTCCCTAAGAACATATGCAGGGTGATGAGTACACACTGCATAGTTAACAAAGTATGCTAGCATATTGGCCTACCACATAGGTGAGTTCAGCAGAAAATAACCATGAATGTATAAATATTATTTTATAGCAGTTAAGTTTTGAGAGCTATGTGCTGTACATTTTGCTAAGCAAATTACATGTAGCATGTCATTTAATTCTTACACAACCCAGGGGGATAGACACTACACCGCCTTCATTTTGTAATGGAGGTAAAAGAGATACCAAGAGTAAAATAAATTGCCAAAGGTAAAACATCTGGTAAGTAGGAAAGTCCAGATCAGAATTCAGGTTGAACCTACTCCAAAACTCTTGCTCTTAATCACTATGCTCTGAGTTTTGACAGAGTACATATCAAAAGCCATCCTGCTATTCCAACCTGCCGAAGTACTGAGATTTCCACCAGTCAAAGTTACCTCTTTGGTGGAAACTGTATGATGGTATTATCAACCATTAACACCTAGCCATAGGTAGCTCTTCTCATTAACACTGGTACCAAAAAGCCACTTAGGAATAGGAACATGGATATTTTGACAAGGGAAATTAAGAGAAAGGCTGAGGTATGTTCATATTTCTATCTCAGTGACTTCCTGGGGCAGCCAAGGGACTGGGTGTAAGAAAGGGGTAGAAATGCAAAAACAAAAGGTATATGGATGAGGTGGTAGAAAAGAAGCAAGGACAGATGTTGTCCACCTACAGAAGAGTTTAGTGGACTCTTCTGGATATTTGAAACTCTCTGTACAATCTTGAAGAAACATCACATATTTTTGAGGAGCCTTAGATGTAGTTTTATGTGTGGGCTAGCCAGGATTTTGAGGAAGTTATTAAAATATTTGTGAGACTAGGTCTTCTAATCTGAACACTGGAGATACAGAAATTGCAAGATTATTTTGGAGGTTCCATTAAATTATGTGGGGAAATACATATTGTAAACTGTCTGCTATAGACTAGTCAATAAAATCCATCCTTCTTTCTTTCTCCTTTTTTTCCCCTTTAGATTTAAACGCCATCTATTAAAGGGATGTCAAACTCATTTTCACTGCGGGCCACAGTTAAGGAGTAGTTACATTTATATGATCCTAAAATTATTTTGGCCTTTTGAAAGCAACAGCGAGGCTGATGTGGCTCCCGGTAAAAATGGATTTGACACCCCTGATCTATTACATAAATGGTCATATACAAAGAACAGCCCCGAAAATTTCTATTCAACCCTGCAATTGCCTAAGAAGAGCAGGAGTTGAGTTGATTGATCTGCTTTTGTTCTTACGGAACATCTTGCCATGCAAAGGTTCCTGTGACCCACTCTGCACAGACACACAATGGGGAAAGTGGGAATCACAGTGTCATTGTGCCATCTTCTCTAGCTCATCCACTCTTTGCAAATGAATGTTAAGATTTTACATAGTGCTTTACTCGCATCATTAAAGTGGGCAAATGCCATTCTTAATCCAGCCGCTATCTGTTGAAATGTTTTCTGCCATGGTGATTTGGTACAGCTGGTAACACGTAACTACATGAGGTCTGTTCTTTAATTAAAACTAGGATTCTTCAGGGGACCAATATGATGGAGTGTTCTTTGCACAATACGCTTATTTGAGGAGCACAGTTGCTTTTTAACTACAACACATCTGCACACTCAGGCCATTAACCGCATTGCTAAATAAATAAATACAACACAAATAAATGTGTAAATAAATATTTTAAAATCTGACTGAAATCTGATGTTTCTAACATTATTTTCAAAAACCTTTGATTATTCCTTAGCTCAGGTATTGGTTCAATAGAGTTAAGAATCAAAACAGGCCCTGACTGGTGTGGCTCAGTTGGTTGGGCATTATCTCACAAACCAAAAGGTTGCCTATTCGGTTCCAGGTCAGTGCACATGCCTGGACTGCAGGTTTGGTCCATGGTCAGGGTGCGTATGAGAGGCAATTAATTGATCTCTCTCACATTGATGTTTTCTTCTCTTTCGCCCTTCCTTCTCCTCTTTCTAAAATTAAATAAATAAAATCTTAAAAAAATAATCAAAACAGGTTTGTGGGTAAAACACTCAGGCTCCATCACACATATTTGGAGGTCAACATTAAAAATATTAAGCTATCCACAGGAAAATATTAGAAGTAGGGAATCAGCAAATCATAGGAAAAGCTCATGAAGAAATTATATGCAGCCATTAAAAATGTGTTAGAGTAATTTTCAGTGACATTGGAAAAGGTTTAAGATATTGTGAAAACCACGAAATACCATATATGGTATAACCCCAAGCCTGTAAGAATGCATCTGTATGTTTGTGCATGCATGTGTGTGTACTGTCTAATTCACACAAATGCATCAAAGATAGCCTCTGTTTATGGTCCCCAGGTTGTGTTTTTCTTCACTGTTGGCTGAGACCCATTAGCTCAAAAGCCTGCTGGAGCCAAACTCAAAGTTTTAAACATTAAATTATTTGAAACACAGTCCAAATAAGCATATTTTCAGCCATTTAGAAACTTCCTACTTTTCACGTCACAGGAATCTGTCCCCAATAACTATAGCCTTAGATGAGACAGTCCAGGTCATAAAGACCCCGGTTACTGCTACAGTTCTTCTGACCCAGACTCATGCTGCTGAGCCGCACCAAGCTGATCTCTCTTTTCCTCAGGAGTTCCCACATCCTTCTTTTCTTGAGTCGCTGCCCAAGGCAGTAGCCCCTGGATAGACTCCTGCTTGGAGGAAGTCCCCCAGGCAAACCTGCCCTCAAAATGCCCAGTTAGGCTTGTGTGTGCTATTGCCACCTTGTGGTCATATGCTTGTCCTCTAATTAGTTCCCAAATCCCTTGGATCCCTTACAATGTCACCTGAGGTCCCCTATCCCCACGAGATCTACAGAAGACAGACAGACAGCAACCTCATGTCACCAACCCGCATTTCTCCAATATTTTCAGTGCTATTTCATTTTTACCTTTTTAATAAGCCTCTGTCTTCTACTCATAATGATTGCTTCACTTCAGTTGATTCAAATATGAAAATCAGTCTTTCCATAATTTCCACACTAAAAATATATGCAGAGAATATATGTGTAAAATGGACTTACTTGGTGGTTTCATGTTGGGTTGGAAGGGTTTTACAATAATATCCAGTTGAACACCAAGCACTGCTGTTCTTGCAAGTCTTCCAGATACTCTACCACCACAGGCTCATACCAGCCCTGTACCCTGCCTATTTAATCATAGATTCTCTCTCTTCACTCTCTCTTCTCTCCCCTATTCACCCACAAAAACTCATTGATCAAGGCAGTTTTAGCCGGAGGCAGAGGAGCCAGCATTGTGCCTGAGTATTAGAACAGTGCACAAAAGAAGGGCAAGTTCTCAATAGCACCATCTTCGAAGCTGGTGTTGCCAACTTTCACAGCGGAAAATGGGGGCAGTTTTCTGTTATTTATAGTAAGCTAACTGATTTTTCAACTAAGAAATGTCCAAACCTGTATATAATGTGAGACCAAGTGTTCAATTACTGTAATAACCAGCTCCCCAACTCCACCAATGTTCCCATCTATTACGAAGTAGTATGTACAAAGGGGAAAGAACATTGTAGAAAAGAACCAATCCTGCTCTCACTCCCACTCACCCCTCCCCCATACTAAGGGCTTATCTGGGGCAAACCTATGATGCATGTCAGGAAACAAGATCTCAGATGCTCTAAAGAATAACAGTTTTGCAGCCTCTTTTATAAATAAATTTTAAACTAGGGAGTGAATGTAAGGAAGTTTAAAGAAAGCAAGGCAGAAATTGGATTACAGGATACTTAACAAGATTATGTGCTCTCTCCAGGGTTAATACCTACTTTGAGGGGTATTATTCCTGGTATGTCAAAAGTGTGTTATCCTAGATGCATAAGAACAATGAATAGAGCTGGCTCAAACTCTTTCACTGAAGAAGTTATAGGCCTGACTATAGAGACATGATTACCCACCATGACCTGCCCAGTTAGCAATTTATTGATTATATCATTCTGCAGGGTTATTTTCCATAGAACACTTTTATTTGGTCCACAGGTTTTTGAGAGATATGTGATGAGAAAGAGACATAAAATATTAAATATTCTTGTCCAAAAGGAAAAATATATATATATATATACATATATATATATATATATATATATATATATATATATATATATATATATAAACAACACAGAGAGGCAGGGTACGAAGAAAGTACTTTTCAAATCTTAAATGCTACAGACACAGTGATGGAGAGTAAGCAGTAAGAGTTGGAGTGCCCAGGAACTTGGCCCCTGGCAGAAGTGGAGCAGAGCTTGGAGCTCTTGGCAGGGGGCATGATGTGGGGGAAGGCGAGGAAGAGGAGGGGAGGAGATTAGGTGGCATTTCAGAGAAAAAATGTTGTATGTGCAAAGCTGCAGCTATGAGAAGTCTAGGGAATTCTGAGTAGCCTAATTTGACTGAAAAAAACAGTGGGAGGAATGAAAAGTAGGCTAAGAAAAACAGATGGAACTAGATTAGGGAGAGATTAAGATGTCAGGTTAAGGTTTTGTATCATATTTTAAGCCACAGTTTCTCTAATTGAGAATTTAGAATGTGAGTCCCTCAGTGTCTCTCATAGACTCCAGTTAAAGGATTGCATGACTGAGGAAAGGGTCAAAACCTGCCAATATTTAAGATTCTCTCGCCAAGGCATTTCGAACTTCCTCTTCTCCTGATCCTTAGTCTCAGCCGACCCCTCTCTCTGGCTCTTTCTCTCTCTTTCTCCCACCAACCCCCAAACTTTGCAGGAACCTAATTTCATTATTCCCATTTGTAAGTTTCCTCCGAATTCAGGAAACCCCTTCTTATACCTAAATCAGAGATCTCATGTATGACCTCCTTTAAGACCAAGTGTGCAATTACTTTAATAACCAGCTCCCCAACTCCACCAATGTTCCCATCTATTACGAAGTAGTATGTACAAAGGGGAAAGAACATTGTAGAAAAGAACCAATCCTGCTCTCACTCCCACTCGCCCCTCCCCCATACCAAGTGTAAGCTGGGATCTGGCTCCAATTTACTCGATGGAAGGGCCTGTAACGACTTCTCCATCTGAATGTGAGGAGTCTATTCACCTGCAACCATACATCAAGTGGTTTTCATCTCAGGTCCACAGGCTATGTCAGGTAGCTCCAGCAGGTGCAGGGGGGACAGTAAATTCACTCCGGGGTTAATAAAACTTTGTCGTGGGCCACAATGACAACAGACAAGGTCTTGACTGCAACATGTGAGATGGCGATTTCTGAACAGGTATCCAAATCTATACTTCAAAATGAAAACTTAGAAAGTTATGAAGGAAGGCATACAACAGAATAGGATTCTACAAAGAATAGGATTCTATAACCAAGAGCACAGAATGGGGAGGCAGTACATTTCAGCAGAATTTTTTTAATTGAATTCATTGGGGTGACATGGATAATGAAATTATATAGGTTTCAGGTACACAGTTCTACAACACATCTGCATATCGTATTGTGTGTTTAATACCCCACATCTCCGCAAAACTTGATTTGTCAGCCCTCACTCCTTCCTTGCCACAATTCTTCCATCTGATGTTTTGTCCTACAGTTTTCAAGGAAAATGGGTGTCAGTTCACCTTCCTGTGGTCCACTAGCAGTTGCACTCCAGCACCAATGAGGAAAACTAAATTGTTGTGGAGAAAGGCTCAGGGCTGGGAATGAAATGATGTGAACTTTCTGTGGGGGGTGGAGCCATGGCCCCTGAAGCTATTAGATCCTAATCACTGGAAATAGCAAACATTACTTTGTTTGGTAAAGGGTCTCTGTAGGTGTGATTAAGGTAAGGGTCTTGACATAGAGACCCTTGTCTCTGGTTGGGGCCAAAATGCAATCATATATGTCCTTAAGAGAAAGGCAGAGGGAGACGTGACATGGATAGAAGCCCATGTGCCCAGGGAGACAAAGATTAGAGTGATATGGTCAAGGATGCCAGCAGCCACCAGGGCTGAAAGGAGCAAGAAGCAGATTTTTCCTTCAAGCACATGAAGAGAGTGCTGCTCTGCCGACACATTGACCTCAGCATAGGGAAACTGATTTTGGACTTCTGTACTCCAGAACTGTGAATGAATACATTTTGGTTGCTTTAAGCAGCCAAGTTGAGGTAATCTGTTACAGAAGCACAAGAAGCTAATATACTGCTCAACCATAATCCCCTTATATAAGGTATTTTTGGAGATAGTCCAGGGACTATTTCTGCTGGGCATCACCCGCTGGTTATAAAATAGACTTAAATGCAAAATTACCTTGTTAAGAAGACTGGAGTGCCCATGTCAAATTTCACAGCAAAGTCATTTAGAGCAAATTAGAATTATTTTACCCACCACAACATAGGGTGAAACATGACTGTGGCTAAATCGTTACTCTAGGACATAGCACTTCATCCATGGCTCATTCTACCTGTTACTGGTCAGGGGTATAGGGGCAAAAATCTCATGGAAAAATGCATAAAATGTCTGTGGCAGTGCTCTAGCAAGTGCCAGAATCCTGGGCCCAGGAGAAGGTTCCAACTGGTTATTCAGTGTTTCCTACTTTTCTCCTTTCCCACTCTGCCAACCCCAACTCCAAAGTAAAAAAATAAATAAATAAAAATGAATAGTCAAAAACCGTAGTATAAAATAAAAATGAATTGTAATTTGGCAATAGTCTCCAATCACGTACTTGGGTTTTCAGAATCAAAGAGGACTTGGGCTATTTTAATAAACAGCAAGATGAAAAGCAGTGAGCCTACAAAGCGTGACAAGATTAGAAAAAAATCACAGCGATGTGCAAGGAGTTGCAATTATATTTCCAGTTAAAGAGAGATGGAGGAAGTTCAACTCCATTTTCAGCAATTTGCATGTTTCCCACAAAGAGCTTCGCTCTAGTTAATGGCCGAGATGATAAAGAGGAAAATCCCAACCTCCCAGTTACCAGTGCCACTCCCTGCAGGCTCTCTGGGCACTTCAAAGCACTTGGCGTGCTCAATTCCAGTGCTTCTCTTCCAGAAAACTACCTCCAGGACTGTGACTACAAACAGCATTGTGAGCTTACTCTTTGTAATCCTCAGCCTCTGCCTTGAGTCTTTCCCTTCCCATCAGCTAGTTCATCTATGCTTTCTCTCCCTCCTCACATCAAAATTGCTGTATTGGCACCCTGGCCAGGTAGCTCAGTTGGTTAGGCCATCGTCCAGATACACCAAGATTGTGGACTCGATTTCCAGTCAGGGTACATACAAGAAGCAACCAATGAATACATCAATAAGTGGAAGACAAATCGATGTCTCTCTCTCTCTCCGTCTCCCTCCCTGCTCTCTTCTCTCTCCCTTAAGAAAAAAATCAATCAATAAAAAAGAGTAGTGTACTAGCTACCCATCCTTCCACCACAGATCATCCTGCAACTTTGAGAGTTGAAGCAACTACAAAGATTAATTAACTCCCATAGTTATGGCTTGGGAATCAGGGAGCAGCTTAGCTGAGTGCCTGTGGCTTGTGATCCCCCATAAGGTTAGAGTTGAGATGTTGGTTGGGTCAGCAGTCTTGTTAAGGCTTGACTAGAGCTGAAATACCCACTTCCAAGCTGACTTGCTCACACGCCTGGCAAGTTTGTACTTGCTGTTGACAAGAGGCTTCAGGTTCTAGATACGTGGAAGTCTCCATAGGTTTGCTTGAGTAGCTACATGACATGACAGCTTTCTCCAGAATAAAGAGCCCATGAGAGGAAGGTAGAAGCTGTAATGTCTTTTATGACCTAGCATCTGGAGTCATGCTTCATTTCTGTAATATCCTTTTGGTTACACAGATCAGCCCTATTCAGTGTGGGAGGCATGTTACACAAGGGCACAGATACTAAGGCAAAGACCACTGGAAGCCATCCTGGAGACTGGCTACCAATAACTTTTCTTTACACTGTAGTGGAAATACTAGTCTCCATGTCCCTGCTAGAAATTAGAAACAGGTATGGGCATAGTCATTCTCTCCTGTTCTCATGGAATAAAAGGCTGGGCTAATCATTAAGTTATTTGGGAATTTCAAAGAGGAAAGGAGTTATTTCACCATAGATTCTATAGGTAACTGCCAATTTCTTAGGTGAGTAAAAAAAGCTATTGGTATGTTAGCAACTTTTTTTTTCCTGAAATGATAATAATAAAGATGATGCTGACAACATGCTTTGTAAGCTTTTATTCTATGTAAAATTTATAATAACCCTATGTGGTATGGGAATGTGAATACATTTAATGGCCCAAGGTAAACAATTCAAGAAAGGCAGAGCCAAGACTGGACCCTAAACAGGCAGATACTATAACCTTAGCGCTACATCATCCACTCCCCACAGAAAAGCAGTGGAGCCGAAATATTCTGCCCTCACTTAATTTTCCCCAGATTTCTGAGAGTTTCCCCTACCCCAAGTCATTTATGGCAAATGACATGAACAAGGACTATAAATTTATAACAGTCTCCCCAAGATTCTGACAATTCCAATCACACTGTACAGAAATCCAATGATTTTTTTACTCAAAAAGAAAAAAAAAATAAACTTCTAGGGATGCAAGTCACTAGAAAGGCCTTTATTTGAAGATAGACTTGCATTTACACTAAAAATGTATATTTTTAAATGTGAACCCTTTATCAACTTTGCTTCTTCAACCCCTACTTGACACACTGGTTTATTGAGATAGCAAATATGGCAAATTGTTGGCAAAGTTGGCCCTGGTAATTTCCCCCATCCCTTGCAATGTGACTTTTTTCATACTTCCCATCAAGATGTAGAATTTATTTGTCTTCCCCTCAAATCTCGATTTGGCCATGGGGCTTTATTTTGACTAATGAGACAATAGAAAATGTAAGATAAAAAGAGGCTTGAAAAGTGCTTGCACATTGGGAATTCTGAGAATGTCTTATGCAGAATCTTTCACTAGCCTGATGCCAGAACCACATGGGGAAGAAATGAAGTGACTCTGATTGACAGCCTGCCAAACATCAGACATATGCATAGGACAACTCTGACCATGGAGCTCCATCTCAGTTACCAGTGGCCTGGAGCTTTGTGAGTGAGCCCAGGAGCACCGGGGAAAGAATCATGCAGCTGAGCCCAAACCACATTGCGAGTCCACAATTAGAAAGTGGGTAATACATGACTGCTACTTTAGGAAGGAAGGAAGGAAGGAAGGAAGGAAGGAAGGAAGGAAGGAAGGAAGGAAGGAAGGAAGGAGCTAACCAATACAAAAAGGCCAAGACATGGTTGTGCAGTATTTCTCAAAGTGTGGCATGCTAATTATACCCCCTCCTACAGACTCATCTGGGCCTCATTTAGAGGATCCGCCTCAGAAAAACTAAATCAGAAATTCGAGGTGATGGCAAGGAATCCATCAGTTTATCTTATTTTTTCTTCTTATAATTTAAAGTTTGTACCCTTTTACCAATCTCTCCTGATTTTCCCTACTCTTTAGCCCCTGACAACCGCCATTCTACAATTATTTCTATGAATTTGACTTTCTTTTAAAGATTCTATACATAAGTGATACTATGCAGAATTTTGTCTGCCTTATCTCACTTAGCATAATGCCCCCCAGGTCACTCATGTTGTTGCAAGTGGCAGGATTTCCTTCGTTTTCAATGCTGAAATATGTTTCTCTCTCTTTCTCTCATATCACATTTTCTTTATTTTTCCACAAGTAAATATTTAGGTGTTTCCATGACTTCACTATTAGAAACAGTGCTGCCATAAACATAGGAGTATGAATATATATCTTTGAGATAATGCTTTTGTTTCAGGAATCCATCATTTTAACAAGTCCCCAGATGACTTTTATGGAAATGAACATTTGATAACCCAGCCCTGAGGGGTCAGTGAGCACATGTCAGCTTAGACTGATGAAGGCTCTTCCTGGAGAACTGAGGGACAAGGGAGTTTGGGCATTAAGGATATTGTAGTTTTCTTGTTGTTTCCTCTCCCCCTGCCTCCTTCTCTCCTGATCCCTCCCCTATTCCCACACATTTCATTATTGCTTCCTGTTACCAATAATTGAAACATCTCTCTTTTTTTATGCTATTGTAGTATATATACTGGTTTGATAGCCCACAACCATGGTAATAGTCTAGACTGTTGGGAACCTCTCTGCCTGGTTTCAGGAGCAGTAAACCCCCCATGGCTAAGGCTAAGTGAGTGACCTTCGGACTGTGAGCCACTAAGGAGACAAAGCTTAACTCCCTGGCAGGAGTACTGCTTCTGCTTCATCCATCTCCGGCCCCCAATGCTTGGTCAGTTAGTCAATGATGGGTAAGACCCCTCAGAGGGGGGATGACCTAAGCCAGACATAATCACTTGGGAGGCCCTCAAGGAAGGACTCAGGGGGCTGCAGCAAAGAGAGGGTGATAGACCCTCATTCCCCAGCTAGTCTGACATAGCCTGAGTTTTCATTCTGTCTGCAAGAAGTCTACTAATCTCTTGGCTGCCTTACGTCCCCTGCCTGACTTAAGCATGAGACAATGCCTTAAGCCTGAGACAATGCTGGTGATGGGTACCACCCTGTGCTGGAAAGGGCAGGTTCTCTAGGACAACCAGACCTAAGAAAGAATATGTAAAATCCTATGAAACCTGCTTTGTTTAGAATGCTCTCAATCAAATGATAAGGGTCCAAGAGAGAAGTGAGTTTGTTCCTCAAAGTTTTATGGCCCTTTAGCTGTCTGACCCTGACTCAAAATAGGCCTTCAGAGTTCTTTGTTATCTGTTATTTGACCCTTACTGCCTGACAATGATTAATGAGTTTTACCTGTATGTGTGTTGTGAACCTAATAAATACCATTGAGGTAAGGACTCTGGCCCATCTCCTTTGAGAGATCAGCCACCTTTCTTCCCCAAGCAGATCATGTCTTGGTGGCATTATTTTCATCCATGGCAAATGGGGGCGCTCTACAGGCAGAGCCCCCTGCTCCCACACACTAGACTATAGAATGATCCTCCCTGGAGAGCCCTCGGCGGAGATCCACATCAAATAACTGGAGGTAGGCAGAGCGTGAATTCCTATACTTTGAAAATGATAGAATGCTAAGTAGTCTATTACCCTGAGAGGGAAACAGCATGTGTTACAAATATAAATTCAGCGTTGAAGCTCAAGAGAAAAAAGAATAAAATAGGCTGGAAGGAATGTTCAGGTTTATCAATGCTGCAAGATGTATATTGTCATGATATGTATCTAATTAATAGTTTGCATCGTTCTCCAATGAATTTCAGAAAATTTCCAGAGGTGCAAACATTCTGGCTTCCTATTCCTCTGATGGCTTCAAGGCAAATACTGTTCATCAGGAACAATGCTAACTGTAGACATCCACGTGAGGGTGTCCAAAGACACATTTCACCAAAAAAAAGAGTTCTTTACCAATCTGCTAGAGATTCCTAAATATTGTTAGTCTTTTTTGTTTTTTGCATTTAGTAACTTTAGAGTATCTATTATATTTCAAAACTATTGAACAGTAGATATTATATAAATAGTCCCTATGCTCAAAGTACTCACAATCTTATTAGACACAGTAATGGAACTGATGATTACAAACCAATATGGAATATGAACTAAGGACATATAAGTTTCCAAGAGAATAGGAAGGAGGAGAGAGTGAGGGAGAGGTGGGGAGGAGAGGGAGAGGGACAGGGGCAGGAAAGGAAGGAAAGGAGGAGGAGGAGAAGAAGGTGGAGGAAAGCAGATGAGTGCGGCCTATCAACGCTGCCTGGTGAAAATAAATTAGATTTCATGGGTATCAGGATGCCTGGACGTCATCTAAAGTAGGGATACATAGGCATCTGCCAAGCAGAGAAGAGACGATAGAACCAATGCATGAGAAACGTGGCTTTCTTGATGAAGCAAAAATATTTCAGCATATCTTGGGCTCACATTGCCTAAGGGGAAAGGAAGCTGAGACAGACTGAATGAGCAGGGGCCACCCTAAGAAGATTCTTATGTATATCATCAAGGACTGTGATCCATACCCTCTAGTGACAGGAATCCATGGAAGAATGGAGTTTGTTCCTTGAGTTAAGTCTTATTTAAATGTAAATATGTTACCAAGGAGTATTGTTGCAAAGTCAGCTCAACAGAACTAGTTAATATCTTTGTTAAAAACTGTCTAAATGACGCTTAAAAGAGAAGCCAAACTCAGGGTAAGAAGGCAGTACTCACTGAACTGTACACTTTAAAATGGTTAAAGTAAGTGAACTTTGCATTAATTAAGAAGAAGAAAGTACTTTTTAGTACTCGTAGAAGAATAAAGAATGAAAGTAATTGTAAAAGAGTGAAGAAACACAAAATAAGATACTGCCAGAAGTTTCAAATGCAACTTTCCAAAATTTAACTCAGAGAAATTCAAAAAAATTCCAGAAACAACATTAGCATTTTTTAATATAGAATGATTAGAAAGAATGAACATTGTCAAGTTGAGAAAAATATTCTTTACTAAATGGTATGCAGGTTCAGAGCCAGTACCCCCCCAGATATGCTTCTGTGATATATGGATTGTTTTGAGCTCAGGGCAATTTTAGATTCAGGCTCAAGAGAAACTTCTGCTGCTCCTTACCTACCTAGAATTTGAATTAGGGGTACTGT
>PVKM010007996.1:0-40046 GCA_004027735.1 Carollia perspicillata | reverse complement strand
AGTTATGCTTAGGGCTGCGGCTAAGGCCTTAGTTAGGGTCGGGTTAGGGTTAGGGTTAGGGTTAGGGTTAGGGTTATGGTTAAGGTTAAGGTTAGAATTAGAGTTATGGTTGGGGTTAGTTTTAGGGTTAGGGTTATGGGTACGGTTATGGTCAGGGCTAGGGCTAGGGCTTTGGTTAGGGTTATGTTTAGGGTTAGGGTTAGGGGTTCTCTTATGGTTAGGGCTAGGGCTAGGGCCTCAGTTAGGGTTTGGTTTAGGCTAGGGTTAAGGTTAGGTGTAGGTTTAGTTATAGGGATAGAGTAAGGGTTAGTGTTAGGGTTAGGTTTAGGGTTAGGGTTAGTGGTTGGGTTAGATTTAGGTTTAGGGTTAGGGTTAAGGTTAAGGTTAGATATAGGCTTAACGCTAGAGCCAAGGCTAGGGCTAGGATTCAGTTTAGTGCTAGTGTTAGGGCTAGATTTACGTTGTGTGTTAGATTTAGGTTAGGCTTAGGGCTATTGCTAGGGCTATGGCTAGGTCTGTGGCTATGGGAAAGCTTTGGGTTTGGGTTAGGTTTAGATTTAGAGCCAGGGCTAGGTTTATCCTTATGGTTAGGATTAGGGTTAGTGCTAGGTTTAGTGATAGGGCTAGGGCTAGGTCTAAAGTGAGGTCTATGGTACGATTAGTGGGAGGGTTATGGTTAGGCTGAGGGTTACCGTTATGGTAAGGGCTAGGGCTAGGGCTTCGGTTAGGGTAGGGTTAAGGTTAGGGTTAGGTTTAGGGTTGGGTTAAGGTTTCTGTTACGGTTATGGCTAGCGCTAGGGCTTCAGTTAGGGTTAGGTTTAGGGTAAGCGTTAGCTTTACTTTTATATTTAGGGTTAGGCCCTGTGCTTCATTTAGGATTAGGGTAAGGGTTATTGTTAGGGTTAGTGATACGGTTAGGTTTAGGGTCAGGGTTAGTGTTACGGTTAGCATTATGGTTAGGTTTAGTTTTAGGTTTAGGGTTATGGTTACGGTAATCTTTAGGGCTAGGTCTAGGGCTTTGTTTAGGGTTAGGGTTAGGGTTAGTGTTAGTTTATGGTGATGTTTAGGGTTAGGGTTAGAGTTACGGTTAGGGTTAGGGTTAGGGTTAGGGTTTCATTTTGGGTTAGTGTTAGTGGTAGAGTTAGGGTTATGTTTAGGTTTAGAGTTAGGGATAGGGTTAGGGTTACGGTTAGGTTTAGGGTTATGGTTAGTGTTAGAGTTAGGGTTAGGGTTAGGTATACGCTTAAGGTTAGGGTATGGTTAGTGTTATGGTTATGGTTAGGGTTAGGGTTAAGTTTACGGTTAGGGTTAGGTTTAGGTTTAGGTTTAGATTTACGGTTATGGTTATTGTCAGGGCTAGGCCTTGGGCTTCGGTTAGGGTTAGGGTTAGGGTTACTATTGTGGTTATGGTTAGGGCTAGGGCTAGAGCTTTGCTTAGTGTTAGGTTTAGGGTTAGGATTACGGTTACTGTTATGGTTAGGGTTAGGGCTAAGTCTTTATTTAGGTTTAGGGTTTCGTTTAAGGTTAGGGTTAGTGTTACGGTTAGGGTTATTGTTAGGGTTTGTGTTAGGTTTAGGTTTACGGTTATGGTTATGGTTAGGGCTAGCGCTAGGGCTTTGGTTAGGGTTAGGGTTAGGGTTAGGGTTACGCTTCAGGTTAGGGCTAGGGCTAGGGCTTTAGTTCGGTTTAGGGTTAGGGTTAGGGGTAGTGCTACAGTTAGATTTAGGGTTAGGTTTAGTGTTAGGGTTAGTGTTAGAGTTAGAGTTAGGGTTAGGATTAGGGTTAGAGTTAGGGTTAGGTGTAGGCTAAGGCTAGGGTCAAGGCTAGGGATAGGATTAGTTTTAGGGCTAGGATTAGGACTTGGTTTAGGTCGTGGATTCGGATATGGTTAGGCTTAGGGCTAGAGCTTGTGCTCTGGCTAGATCTATGGCAAGCAAAGGGGTTAGGGTTAGCTTTAGGTTTAGATTTAGGGTTAGAGTTAGGTATAGGCTTAAGGCTAGTGTTATGTTTAGGGTTATGGTTAGGGTTAGGGTTATGTTTAGTGTAACTGTTAGGATTATGTTTAGGGTGTGGTTTAGGGTTAGGGTTACATTTATGGTTATGTTTAGGTTTAGGGCAAGGATTTTGGTTAGGATTAGGTTTAGGTTTTGGTATAGGCTTAAGGCTATGGTTATGGTTACCTTTATATTTATTGTTAGGGTTAGGTTTAGAGCTACTGTTAGGGTTAGGGTTATGGTTAGGTTTAGGGTTACGTTTACGGTTATGGTTACGGTTATGGTTATAGCTAGGACTAGGGCTTTGGTTAGGGTTAGGTTTAATTTTAGGGTTAAGGTTTCTGTTATGGTTAGGGCTAGGGCTAGGGCCTCAGTTAGTTTGAGGCTAAGGGTTAGTGTTAGTGTTAGTGTTTAGTTTAGGGTTAGGTTTAGCGTTAGGTTTAGTGTTAGGTTTACTATTAGGGATAGAGTTAGGGTTAGAATTAGGGTTAGGTGTACGGCTATGGTTAGGGTGAGGTTTAGGGTTACATTTAGGGTTAGGGTTACGGTTACGGTTATGGTTAGGGCTAGGGCTAGGGTTTTGATTAGATTTAGCTTTAGGATTAGGGTTATAGTTTCGGTTATGGTTAGGGCTGGGGCTAGGGCCTTAGTTAGGGTTTGGGTTAGGGTTAGGTTTAGGGTTAGATATAGTCTTAAGTCTAGGGTAAAGGCTAGGACTAAGTTTAAGTGTATGTCTAGGGTTAGGGCTAGATTTAGGTGTGGGTTAGGTTTATGGTTAGGCTTAGGGCTAGAGGTAGGGCTATGGCTTGGGCTATGGCTAGGGTTATGGTTATGGTGATGGTTAGGTTTAGGGTTGGTGTTTGTTTATAGGTTAGGTTTAGGGTTAGGGTTAGGGTTAGTTTTAGGGTTAGGTATAGCATTATGGTTAGGGTTAGGGTTATGTTTAGACTTAGGAATAGTGTTAGTGTTAGGGTTAGGGTTAGGGGTTCGGTTATGGTTAGGGCTAGGGCTAGGGCCTCAGTTAGGGTTTGGTTTAGGATTAAGGTTAGGGTTATGTGTAGGTTTAGTTTTAGAGATAGAGTAAGGGTTAGTTTTATGGTACTGTTATGTTTAGTTAGTAAGGTTATATTGAGGGTTAGGGTTAGTGGTAGGGTTAGATTTAGGGTTAGTGTTAGGGTTACGGTTAGGTATAGGCTTAAGGCTAAAGTCAAGGCTAGGGCTGGGATTCGGTTCAGGGCTAGGGTTACGGCTAGGTTTACGTTGTGTGTTAGATTCATGGTTAAGCTTAGGGCTAGAGTTAGGGCTATGGCTAGGGCTGTGGCTAGGGGAAGACTTAGGTTTAGGGTTAGGTTTAGGTTTAGAGCCATGCCTAGGTTTATCCTTAGGGTTAGGATTAGGGGTAGTGCTAGGTTTAGGGATAGGGCTAGGGCTAGGTCTAAAGTGAGGTCTATGGTAAGATTAGTTGGAGGGTTATGGTTGGGCTGAGGGTTACCATTATGGTAAGGGCTAGGGCTAGGGCTTCGGTTAGGGTAGGGTTAAGGTTAGGGTTAGGTTTAGGGTTGGGTTAGGGTTTCTATTATGGTTAGGGATAGGGCTAGGTCTTCAGTTAGGGTTAGGTTTAGGGTTAGGGTTACGGTTACTGTTAAGGTTAGGGTTAGGTTTAGGGTTAGGTTTAGTGTTAAGATTAGGGTTAGTTTTAGGGTTGGGGTTAGGATTAAGATTAGGTTTTGTTATAGGCTTAAGGCTAGGGTCAAGGCTAGGGTCAAGGCTAGGGCTTGGATTAGGTTTAGCGTAGGTTTAGGGCTAGGTTTAGGTCTTGGGTTAGGTTTATATTTAGGCTTAGGGCTAGAGCTAGGGCTATGGCTAGGACTATGGTTTGGTAGGGTTAGATTTAGTTTTAGGGTTGGGATTAGTGTTAGGGTTAGGTATAGGCTTAAGGCTAGTGTTATGTTAAGGTTTATTGTTAGGGTAGGCTTTGGTTTAATGTAATGATTAGGGTTATGGTTAGGGTTAGGTTTAGGGTTAGGGTTACGATTAAGGATATGGTTAGGGCTTGTGCTAGGATTTTGTATAGGATTAGGTTTAGGGTTTGGGTTAGGGTTTTGGTTATGTTTAGGGCTGGGGCTAGGGCCTTAGTTAGGACTTTGTTTAGGGTTAGGTTTAGGGTTACAGTTAAATTTAGAATTAAGTTTAGGTTTATGGTCAGGTTTACTTTTAGGAATAAAGTTAGGATTAGGGTTAGGGTTAGGGTTATGTTTAGGGTTAGTGTTAGGGTTAGGGTTAGATTTATGTATAGGCTTAAGGCTAGAGTTATGGTTGGGGTTATTGTTACGGTTAGGGTTGTGGCTAGAGTTAGGGCTTTGGATCGGGGGAAGTTAGAGTTAGGGTTAGGGTTACGGTTAGGGTTAGGTCTTGGGCTAGTGCTTCAGTTCAGTTTAGGATTAGGTGTTGGTTAGTGTTAGGTTCAGGGTTATGGTTATGGTTATGTTTAGGGCAAGGCTAGGGCTAGGGTTTTGGTTAGGATTAGGTTTAGGGTTAGGGTTAGGGTTAGGTATATGCTTAAGGCTAGGGTTTTCATTAGGGTAATAGTTATTGTTAGGTTTAGAGTTAGGGTTAATGTTACAGTTAGGGTTATGGGTAGGGTTAGGTTTAGGGTTAGGGTTACGGTTATGGTTATGGTTAGGGCTAGGGCTAGGACTTGGGTTAGGGTTAGGGTTAGGTTTAGGGTTAGGGTTTGGTTTAGGGTTAGGGTTAGGGCTAGGCCTTCAGTTGGGGTTTGGGTTAGGGTTACGGTTAGGGTTATTTTTATGGTTGGTGTTAGTGTTACGGTTAGGTTTAGGGTTAAATTTAGAGTTAGGGTTAGTGTTAGGGTTAGAGTTAGGGTGAGAGTGAGGGTTAGGGTTAGGGTTAGGGTTAATTATAAGCTTAAGGCTAGGGTCAAGTCTAAGGTTAGGATTAGGTTTAGGGCTAGGTTTAGGGTTAGGGTTAGTGTTACGTTTAGAGTTATGATTAGGGTTAGGTTTAGGGTTAGGGTTGCGGTTATGGTTAGGGCTAGGGCTAGGGCTTTGGTTAGGGTTAGGTTTAGGGTTAGGGTTAGGGATTCTGTTATGGTTAGGGCTAGGACTAAGGCCTCAGTTAGGGTTAGGTTTAGGCTTAGTGTTAGGGTTAATGTTATGGTTTGGTTTAGGGTCAGCGTTAGGTTTAGGTTTAGGTTTAGGTTTAGCGTTAGGTATGGTTTAGTTTTAAGGATAGAATTAGGGTTAGTGTTAGTGTTACGGTTAGGGTTAGTGGTAGGGTTAGGTTTAGGGTTAGGGTTAGGGTTAGGGTTAGAGTTAGTGTTAGGGTTAGTGTTGGGTTTAGGGTTAGAGTCACGGTTACGTATATGCTTAAGGCTAGGTCCAAGGCTAGGGCTAGGATTAGGTTTAGAGCTAGGGTTAATGCTAGGTTCAGGTCGTGGGTTAGTTTTATGGTTAGGCTAAGGGCTAGAGCTAAGTCTATGTCTAGGGCTATGGCTAGGGGAAGGGTTAGCGTTAGGTTTATGTTTATATTCAGAGCCAGGGCTAGGTTTATTCTTAGGGTTAGGATTAGGAGTAGTGCTAATTTAGGAATAGGGCTAGGGCTAGCTCTAAAGTGAGGTCTACACTAAAATTAGTGGGAGGGTTAGAGTTAGGGTAAGGGTTACCCTCATGGTAAGGGCAAGGGCAAGGGTTTCTTTTAGGATTAGGTGTAGTTTTAGGGTTAGGGTTAGTGTTATGGTTAGGGTTAAGTTTAATTTTAGAGTCAGATTTAGTTATAGGCTTAAAGCTAGAGTTATGGTTATTTATATGGTTAGGGTAAGGGTTAGAGATATGTTTACGGTTATGGTTAGGGCTAGGGCTAGGGCTTCGGTTAGGATTAGGCTTAAAGTTAACTTAGGTTTAGGGTTAGGGTTAGTGTTAGTGGTAGTGTTAGGGTTAGGTTAGGGTTAGGGTTAGATTTTGGTATAGGCTTAAGGGTAGTGTTATGGTTAGGGTTATCGTTAGGGTTAGGGTTGCGGTTAGGGTTAGGGCTAGGTCTAGGGATTTTGTTATCGTTAGGTTTAGGATTAGAGTTACGGTTATGGTTAGTGCTTGGGCTAGGCCTTCAGTTAGGTTTAGGGTTAGGGTTCAGGTTATGGTTAGTGTTACTGTTAGGGTTAGGTTTAGGGTTAGTTTTAGGGTTAGTGTTAGGGTTAGGGTTAGGCTTAGTATTATGGTTAGGGTTAGGGTTACGGTTAGGGTTATGGTTAGGGTTAGGGTTACGATTACGGTTACCGTTAGGGCTAGGGCTAGGGTTTTGTTCGGGTTAGTTTAAGGTTAGTTTTATGGTTAGAGTTACAGTTATGATTAGGGCTTGGGCTAGGTTTTCTGTTAGGGTTAGGGTTACGGTTAGTGTTAAGGTTAGGGTTATGTTTAGGGTTAGGGTTAGTGTTAGGATTAGGGTTAGGTTTAGGGTTGGGGTTAGGATTAGGATTAGGTTTTGGTATAGGCTTAAGGCTAGTTCTAGGCTAGGGCTTGGATTAGGTTTAGGGTAGGTTTTGGGCTAGGTTTATGTCCTGGGTTAGGTTTATATTTAGGCTTAGGGCTAGAGCTAGGGCTATGGCTAGGGCTATAGCTTGGTAGAAATAAGTTTTGTTTTAGGCTTAGGATTAGTGTTAGGGTTAGGTATAGGCTTAAGGCTAGTGTTTTGTTTAGGTTTATTGTTAGGGTTAGGGTTAGATTTAGTGTAACGGTTAGGGTTACTGTTAGGGTTAGGTTTAGGGATAGGGTTACGATTACGGATATGGTTAGGGCTTGGGCTAGGATTTTGGTTAGGATTAGGTTTAGGGTTAGGGTTAGTGTTTCGGTTATGGTTAGGGCTGGGCTGGGGCCTTAGTTAGAATTTAGTTTAGGGTTAGGTTTAGGGTTACAGTTAAATTTAGAATTAGGGTTAGGTGTATGGTCAGGTTTAGTTTTATGGATAGAGTTAGGATTAGGGTAGGGTTTGTGTTAGTGTTAGGGTTAGGGTTAGATATAGGCTTAAGGCTAGGGTAAAGGCTAGGGATAGGATTTGGTTAGGACTAGGGTTAGGGCCACGTTTAGTTGTGGGTTAGGTTTATGTTTAGCCTTAGGGCTAGAACTAGGCCTATGGCTAGGGCTATGGCTATGGGAATGGTTAGTGTTAGGGTTAGGGGTAGGGTCAGGATTCGGATTAGGTTTAGGGTTTGTTATAGGCTTAACACTAATTTTATGTTTATGGTTAGGGTTAGGGTTAGGGTTCGTGTTACGGTTAGGGTGATACTTAGGTTTATGTTTAGGTTCGGGGTAGTGTTAGGCTTAGGGTTAGGGTTAGGTTTAGTTTAGGGTTAGGGTCACGGGTACGTATAAGCTTAAGGCTAGTGCCAAGGCTAGGGCTAGGATTAGGTTTAGGGCTAGGATTAGGGCTAGGTTTATGTTGTCGGTTAGGTTTATGGTTAGGCTTAGGGCTAGAGCTAGGGCTATGGCTAGGGCTATGGCTAGGGGAAGGGTTAGGTTTTGGGTTAGGTTTAGATTTAAAGCCAGGACTAGGTTTATCCTTAGGGTTAGGATTAGGAGTGTGCTAGGTTTAGAAATAGGGCTAGGGCTAGGTCTAAAGTGAGGTCTATGGTAAGATTAGTGGGAGGGTTAGGGTTAGGGTGAGGGTTACCGTCATGGTAAGGGCAAGGGCAAAGGCTCAGTTAGGATTAGTTTTAGGGTTAGGGTTAGGTTTAGGGTTAGGGTTATTGTTAGGGTTAGGGTTAGGGTTAGTTTTAGGGTTAGATTTAGGTATAGGCTTAAGGCTAGAATTATGGTTAGGGTTATGGTTAGGGTTAGGGTTAGGGATATGGTTATGTTTATGGTTAGGGCTAGGGCTAGGGCTTTGTTTAAGGTGAAGTTTAGGGTTAGGGTTAGGGTTACGGTTAGGGTTATGGTTAGTGTTACGGTTAGGTTAGGTTTAGGGTTAGGTTTAGGGTTAGGGTTAGTGTTGGGGTTAGAATTAGGGTTAGGGTTAGGATTAGGATTAGGGTTAGGTAAAGGCTTAAGGCTAGGGTCAAAACTACGGCTAGGATTAGGTTTAGGGCTAGGGTTAGAGCTAGGTTCAGGTCGTGGTTTAGGTTTATATTTACGCTTAGGACTAGAGGTAGGGCTATGGCTCAGTCTATGTGTAGCTGAAGGGTTAGTGTTAGGTTTAGGGTTAGGGTTAGGTTTAGGGTTAGGTATAGGCTTAAGCTTGGTGTTATGTTTAGGTTTATGGTTAGGGTTACGGTTAGGTTTAGTGTAAAGATTAGGGTTTTGGTTAGTGTTGGGTTTAGGGTTTGGGTTATGGTTACAGTTATGCTTATGGCTAGGGCTAGGATTTTGGTTTGGATTAGGTTTAGGGTTAGGTATAGGCTTAAGGCTGTGTTATGGTTAGGGTAATAGTTATTGTTAGGGTTAGGGTTAGGGTTAGGGTTACCATTAAATTTAGTGTTAGGATTAGAGTTAGGGTGAGAGTGAGGTTTAGGGTTAAATTTAGGGATGTAGTTAGTGTTAGGGTTAGTGTTAGAGGAAGAGTTAGGGTGAGGGTTTGGGTTAGGGTTAGGGTTAGTGATAAGTATAGGCTTAAGGCTAGGGTGAAGGCTATGGCTAGGATTATGTTTAGGGCTAGGGTTAGTGTTAGGGTTTGCTATAGGCTATAGGCTATGGTTATGTTTAGGGTTATTGTTAGGGGTAGGGTTAGGTTTAGTGTTATGGTTACGGTTATGGTTAGGGTTAGGTTTAGGGTTAGGGTTACTGTTACGATTATGGTTAGGGATAGGGCTAGGGCTTTGTTTAGGGTTAGGGTTAGGGTTAGGTTTAGTGTTTCGTGTGTGATTAGGGCTAGGGCTAGAGCCTCAATTAGGGTTAGGTTAGTGTTTTGGTTACGGTTATGGTTAGGGTAGGTTTAGCTTTAGGGTTAGTGTTAGGGTTAGCGTTAGGGTTAGGGTTATGGTCAGGGTTAACGTTAGGTTTAGGGTTAGGGTTAGGGCTATTGTTAGGGTTATTGTTAGGGTTAGGTTTCCATTTTGGGTTAGTTTCATGGTTACATATGGGCTTAAGGGTAGGGACAGGGCTAGGGCTAGGATTAGGTTTAGCGCTAGGGTTAGTGCTAGGTTTAGGTCGTGGGTTAGTTTTATTAATAGGCTTAGGGCTTGAGCTCGGGCTATGGCTAGGGCTGTGGCTAGGGGCAGGGTTAGGTTTAGGGTTAGGTTTAGATTTAGATTTAGAGGCAGGGCTAGGTTTATTCTTAATGTTAGCATTAGGGGTAGTGGTAGTTTTAGGAATAGTGGTAGGGCTAGGTCTAAAGTTAGGTCTATGGTAAGATTAGTGGGAGGGTAAGGGTTAGGGTGAGGATTACCCTTATGTTAAAGGCTAGAGCTAGGGCTTAGGTTAGGGTTAGGGTTTGGGTTAAGGTTAGGTTTATGGTTAAGGTTAGTGTTAATGTTAGGGTTAGGGTTAGGGTTAGGTTTAGGGTTAGGGTTAGTTTTAGGTATAGGCTTAAGGCTAGAGTTATGGTTAGTGTTAGGGTTAGGGTTACGATTACGGTTATGGTTAGGGCTAGGCCTAGGGCTTTGTTTAGGGTTAGGTTTAGGGTTAGGGTTAGGGATTCTCTTATGGTTAGGGCTAGGGCTAGGGCCTCAGTTAGGGTTAGGGTTAGGCTTGGGGTTATGGTTAATGTTATGGTTTGGGTTAGGTTTAGCGTTAGTTTTAGGTTTAGGTTTAGGTTTAGCGTTAGGTATGGTTTTGTTTCAGGGATAGAATTAGGATTAGTGTTAGGGTTAGTGTTAGTGTTAGGGTTAGGGTTTGTGGTAGGGTTAGGTTTAGGGTTAGGGTTAGGGTTAGGTTTAGGTTTAGGGTTATCGTCACGGTTACGTATAGGTTTAAGGCTAGTTCCAAGGCTAGGGCTAGGATTAGGTTTAGAGCTAGGGTTAATGCTAGGTTCAGGTCGTGGGTTAGGTTTATGGTTAGGCTAAGGGCTTGAGCTAGGGCTATGGCTAGGGCTATGGCTAGGAGAAGGGTTAGGGTATTGTTACATTTAGATTTAGAGCCAGGGCTAGGTTTATTCTTAGGGTTAGGATTAGGATTAATGCTAGGTTTAGGAATAGGGCTAGGGCTAGCTCTAAATTGAGGTCTACAGTAAAATTAGTGGGAGGATTAGGGTTAGGGTAGGGTTACCGTCATGGTAAGGGCAAGGGCAAGGGCTTCGTTTAGGATTAGGTGTAGGGTTAGGGTTAGGTTAGGATTAGGTTTAGTGTTATGGTTAGGGTTACGTTTAGTTTTAGAGTCAGATTAAGTTATAGGCTTAAGGCTAGAGTTATGGTTAGGGTTATGGTTAGGGTTAGAGTTAGAGATATGGTTACAGTTATGGTTAGGGCTAGGGCTAGGGCTTTGGTTAGGATTAGGTTTAGGGTTAAGTTAGGTTTAGGGTTAGGGTTAGTGTTAGGGGTAGGGTTAGGGTTAAGTTAGAGTTAGGGTTAGATTTAGGTATAGGCTTGAGGCTAGAGTTATGGTTAGGGTTATCGTTAGGGTAGGGTTACGGTTACGATTGTGGTTAGAGCTAGGGCTAGGGATTTTGTTACGGTTAGGGTTAGGATTAGAGTTACGGTTATCGTTAGTACTTGAGGTAGAACTTCATTTAGGTTTAGAGTTAGGGTTCAGGTTATGGTTAGTGTTATGGTTAGGGTTATGTTTAGGGTTAGTTTTAGGGTTAGTGTTAGGGTTAGGGTTAGGTTTAGGGTTAGGATTAGGATTAGGGTTAGGTATAGGCTTAAGGCTAGGGTCAAGATAGGGACCTATCCCTATCTTTAGTTTTAGGGCTAGGGTTAATACTAGGTTAGGTCGTGGGTTAGGTTTATGGTTAGGCATAGGGCTAGAGTTAGGCTATGGCTAGGGCTATGGGTAGCGGAAGGGTTAGGGTTAGGTTTAGGGTTAGGGTTAGCGTTAGGTTTAGGTATAGGTTTAAGTCTAGGGTTATGTTTAGGGTTATGGTTAGGGTCAGGGTTAGGTTTGGTGTTACGGTTAGGGTTATGGTTAGGGTTAGGTTTAGCGTTCGGGTTACGGTTATGGTTATGTTTAGGGCTAGGTATAAGGTTTTGTTTAGTGTTAGCTTTAGGGTTAGGGTTATGGGTTTCGGTTATTTTTAGGGCTGGGGTAGGGCCTTAGTTAGGGTTTGGGTTAGGGTTAGGTTTAGGTTCACATCTAAGTTTAGAATTAGTGTTCGATTTAGGTCTGGTTTAGTTTTAGGGTTTTAGTTAGGGTTAGGTTTATGGTTATTGTTAGGGTTAGGTTTAGGTTTAGTGTCATGTTTTGGGTTATGGTTAGGGTTAGGTTTTGGGTTAGGGTTAGGGTTATGTTTATGGTTATGGTTAGGGTTAGAGCTAGGTATATCGCTTGGGCTATGGCTAGAGGAAACGTTAGGGTTAGGTTTAGGCTTGAGGCTAATGTTATGTTTAGGGTTGTGGTTAGGGTTAGGGTTAGGTTTAGTGTAACGGTTAGTGTTATGGTTAGCCTTAGGTTTAGGGTTATGGTTATGGTTATGGTTATTATTATGGTTATGGTTAGGGCTAGGGCTAGGGTTTTGGTTAGGATTAGGTTTAGATTTCGAGTTAGGGTTTCGGTTATGCTTAGGGCTGCTTCTAAGGCCTTAGTTAGGGTTAGGGTTAGGGTTAGGGTTAGGGTTACGGTTAAGGTTAGAATTAGGGTTAGGTTTAGGGTTACCTTTAGTTTTACGGATAGAGTTAGGGTTAGGGTTAGGGTTAGAATTAGGATTAATTGTAGGCTTAAGGCTAGGGTCAAGGCTAGGGCTAGGATTAGGTTTAGAGCTGGGTTTAGATCGTGGGATAGGTTTATGGTTAGGCTTAGGGCTAGAGCTAGGGCTATGGCTAGGGCTATGACTAGGGGAAGGGTTAGGGGTAGGTTAGGGTTAGATTAGAATCTAGGGCTAGGTTTATCCTTAGGGTTAGTTTTAGGGGTTGTGTTAGGTTTAGGGATCGGGCTAGGACTAGGTCTAATATGAGGTCTACGGTAAGATTAGTGGGAGTGTTAGGTTTAGGGTTAGGGTTATGGTTATGGTTAGGTCTAGGGCTAGGGCTTTTTTTAGGGTTACAGTTATAGTTAGGGTTAGGTTTATTGTAAGGATTAGGTTTAGGGTTAGGGTTAGGTTAAGGTTAGCGTTAGGGTTAGGGTTAGGTATAGGCTTAAAGCTTGGGTTATGGTTAGGGTTATGGTTAGGATTAGGATTAGGGTTAGTGTTACGGTTAGTGTTATGGTTAGGATTAGTTTTATAGTTAATGTTAATGTTAGAATTAGGGTTAGGTTTATTTTTGGTGTTATAGTTAAGTTTATGGTTAAGATTAAGTTTAGTGTTAGAGTAATAGTTAGGGTTAGGGTTAGTGTTAGGGTTAGGGTTAGCGTTAGCGTTAGGTTTAGGTGTAGTTTAAGCTAGGGTTAAGGCTAGGGCTACTATTATGTATAGGGCTAGGGTTATGTCTAGGTTTAGGTCGTGTGTTAGGTTTATGGTGAGGCTTAGGTTTAGAGCTAGGGCTATGGCTAGGGCTATGGCTAGGGTAAGGGTTAGGGTTAGGGTTAGGGTTAGTGTTAGATTTAGAGCTAGGGCTAGGTTCATCCTTAGGTTAAATTTAGGAGATGGTAGCTTTAGGGATAGGGCTAGGTCTAGGTCTAAAGTGAGGTCCATGGTAAGATTAATGGGAGGGTTAGAGTTATGGTTAATTTTATGGTTATGGTTAGGGCTAGGGCTAAGGCTTCGGTTAGGGTTAGCGTTAGGGTTATGTTAAGGGTTAGGGTTAGTGATAGGGTTGGGGTTAGGGTTAGGTTTAGGGTTAGTTAAAGGCTTAAGGCTAGGGTTATGGTTAGTGTTACGTTTAGGGTATTTTTAGGGTTAGGGTTAGGGTTACAGTTACAGTTATGTTTAGGGCTAGGGCTAGGGCTTGGTTAGGGTTAGGTTTACCATTAGAATTAGGCTTACGGTTATGGTTAGAGCTAGGTCTAGGGCTTCAGTTAGGGTTAGGGTTAAGGTTAGTGTTAGTGTTATGATTAAGGTTAGGGGTAGGGTTACGGTTAGGTTTAGGTTTAGGGTTAGTGTTAGGGTTAGAGTTAGTGTTAGGTTTAGGGTTAGGTATAGGCTTAAGGCTAGTGTCAAGGCTATGGCTAGGATTAGGTTTAAGGCTAGGGGTAGGGCTAGGTTTAGGTCGTGGGTTAGGTTTATGTTTAGGCTTAGGGTTAGAGCTAGGGCTATGGCTAGGGCTATGGCAAGGAGAAAGCTTGTAGTTATGGTTATGATTAGATTTAGAGCTATGGCTAGGTTTATTTTTAGGGTTCGGTTTAAGTGTAGTGGTAGTTTTAGAGATAGGGTGAGGACTAGTTCTAAAGTGAGGTCTACAGTAAGATTAGTGGGATGATTAGGGTTAGGGTGAGGGTTAGGTTATAGTAAGGGCCAGGGCTATGTTTTCGATTGAGGTTAGGTTTAGGGTAGGGTTATGTTTATGGTTAGTGTTAGTGTTAGTGTTAGGGTTAGGGTTAGGGTTAAGGTTAGGTTTAGGGTTAGTGTTAGGTTTAGGGTGAGGGTTAGCGTTACGGTTAGGGTTATAGTCAGCGTTAGGTTTAGGGTTAGGGTTACGGTTACGAATATGGTTGAGGCTAGGGCTAGGGCTTTGGTTAGGTTTAGGTTTAGGATTAGGGTTAGGTTTAAGGTTAGAATTAGGGCTAGGGCTAGGGCTTCAGTTAGGTTTAGGGTTAGGGTTACAGTTAGGGTTAGTGTTATGGTTAGGGTTAGTGTAAGGGTTAGGTTTTGGTGTGGGTTAGTGTTAGGGTTAGAGGTAGGTTTAAGGTGAGGGTTAGGGTTAGGGTAAGGATTAAGTATTGGCTTAAGTCTTGGGTCAAGGCTAAGTCTAGGATTAGGTTTAGGGCTATGGTTAGGGTTAGGGTTTGGTATAGGCTAAAGGCTAGGTTTATTTTTAGTGTTATAGTTAGGGTTATGGTTAGGATTAAGGTTAGTGTTATGGTTAGGGTTAGGGTTAGGTTTAGTATTAGGATTAGTGTTTCAGTTATGTTTAGGGCTAGGGCTAGGGCCTCAGTTAGGGTTAGTGTTAGGGTTAGGGTTAGGGTTAGAGTTAGGTTTATGGGTAGGTTTAGTTTTAGGGACAGAGTTAGGGTTAGGGTTAGGGTTAGGTATAGGCTTAAGGCTAGGGTTATGTTTAGGGTTAGGTTAGGGTTAGTGTTAGTGTTAGGATTAGGGTTAGGGTTAGGGTTAGGTTTAGTTTAAGGTTAGGTATAGGCTTAAGGCTAGGGTCAAGGCTAGGGCTAGTATTAGGTTTAGGGCTTAGGTTAGAGCTAGGATTAGGTCGTGGGTTAGGTTCAGGTTAGGCATAGGGCTAGAGTTAGGCTATGGCTAGGGCTATGGGTAGCTGTAAGGTTAGGGTTAGGTTTAGGGTTATGGTTAGCATTAGGTTTAGGTATAGGTTTAAGTCTAGGGTTATGTTTAGGGTTATTGTTAGGGTTAGGGTTAGGTTTGGTGTTACAGTTAGGGTTAGGGTTAGGGTTAGGTTTAGTGTTAGGGTTATGGTTAGGGCTATGGCTAGGGTTATGGTTCGTGTTAGCTTTAGTGTTAGGGTTAGGTTTTCGGTTATGGTTAGCGCTGGGGTAGGGCCTTAGTTAGGGTTTGGGTTAGGGTTAGGTATAGGGTTACGATTAAGTTTAGAATTAGGGTTTCGATTTAGGTCTGGTTTAGTTGTAGGGTTTCAGTTAGTGTTAGGGTTAGGTTTAGGGTTAGGGTTAGGGTTAGGGTTAGGTATACGCTTACGGCTAGTGTTATGGTTAGGGTTGTGATTATTGTTAGGGTTAGGTTTAGGGTTAGTTGTCCATTTTGGGTTATGGTTTTGGTTACGTTTTGGGTTAGGGTTAGGGTTACGTTTATGGTTATGGTTAGGGTTAGAGCTATGGATATGGCTAGGGCTATGGCTTGCGGAATTGTTAGGGTTAGTTTTAGGCTTAAGGCTAATGTTATGTTTAGGGTTGTGGTTACGGTTATGGTTAGGTTTAGTGTAACAGTTAGCGTTATGGTTAGGGTTAAGTTTAGGATTAGGGTTACGGTTACGGTTATGGTTAGGTCTAGGGCTAGGCTTTTAGTTAGGATTAGGTTTAGATTTCAGATCAGGGTTTCAGTTATGTTTAGGGCTGCGGCTAAGTCCTTAGTTAGGGTTAGGGTTATGGTTAGGGTTAGCATTAGGGTTAGGGTTATGGTTACGTTTACGGTTTACGGTAAGTTTAGAATCAGGGTTAGGTTTAGGGTAGCATTAGTTTTATGAATATAGTTAGGTTTAGGGTTAGGGTTAGGATTATATATAGGCTTAACACTAGGGTCAAGGCTAGGGCTAGGATTAGGTTTAGGACTAGGTATAGGTCTTGGGATAGGTTTATGGTTAGGCTTAGGGCTAGAGCTTGGGCTATGGCTAGAGCTATGACTAGAGGAAGGGTTAGCGTTAGGGTTGGGTTTAGGGTTAGGGTTAGATTTGAAGCTAGGGTAATGTTTATTCCTAGGGTTAGGTTTAGGTATGGGCTAGGACTTGGTCTAATGTGAGGTCTACGGTAAGATTAGTGGGAGTGTTAGGGTTAGGGTTAGGGTTATGGTTATGGTTAGGTGTAGGGCTAGGGCTTTGTTTAGGGTTACAGTTCGAGTTAGGGTTAGGTTTAGGGTTAGATTTAGTATTAGGGTTAGGGTTAGGGTTAGGTTTAGGGTTAGGGTTAGGGTTAGGCATAGGCTTAAGTCTTCGGTTATGGTAAGGGTATGGTTAGGATTAGGGTTAGGGTTAGTGTTATGGTTAGGGTTATGGTTAGATTTACTTTTAGGGTTAGTGTTAGGGTTAGAATTAGGGTTAGGGATAGGTTTAGGATTAGGGTTAGGGTTAGGTTTAGTGTTAAGGTTAGTGTTCGAGTAATAGCTAGGGTTAGGGTTAGTGTTAGGGTTAGGGTTAGCGTTAAGTTTAGGTATAGCTTAAGCTAGGGTTAATGCTAGGGCTAGGATTATGTTTAGGGCTAGTTTTTGGGCTAGGTTTAGGTCGTGGTTTAGGTTTATGGTGAGGCTTAAGTTTAGAGGTAGGGCTATGGCTTGGGCGTGGCAGGGTAAGGGTTAGCGTTAGGGTTAGGGTTAGTGTTAGAATTAGAGCTAGGGCTAGGTTCATCCTTAGGTTTAGGTTTAGGGGATGGTAGCTTTAGGGATAGGGCTAGGTCTAGGTCTAAAGTGAGGTCCATGGTAAGATTAGTGGGAGGGTTAGGGTTATGGTTAGTTTTACGGTTATGGTTAGGGCTAGGGCTAAGGCTTCAGTTAGGGGTAGAGTTAGGGTTAGGTTAAGGGTTAGGGTTAATGATAGGGTTGGGTTTAGGGTTAGGTTTAGGTTTACAGTTAGATTATGGGTTAGTTAAAGGCTTAAGGCTAGGGTTATGGTGAGGTTTAGGGTAGGGTTAGGGTTAGGCCTAGGGTTAGTGTTACGGTTAGGGTTATTTTTAGGGTAGGGTTAGGGTTACGGTTACAGTTATGGTTACGGCTAGGGCTAGGACTTTGGTTAGGGTTAGGTTTACGGTTAGGGTTAGGCTTTCGGTTATTTTTAGGTGTAGGCCTAGGCCTTCAGTTAGGGTTAGCGTTAGGGTTAGGGTTAGTGTTAGAGTTACGTTTAGGGTTAGGTTAGAGTTAGGTTAGGTTTAGGTTTAAGGTTAGTGGTAGGGTTAGAGTTAGTGTTAGGCTTAGGGTTAAGTATAGGCTTAGGGCTAGGGTCAAGGCTACAGCTAGGATTAGATTTAGACCTAGGGTTAGGGCTAGGTTTAGGTCGTGGGTTAGTTTTATGGTTAGGCTTAGTGTTAGAGCTAGAGCTATGGCTAGGGCTATGGCAAGGAGAAAGCTTATAGTTAGGGTTAGGGTTAGATTTAGAGCTAGGTTAGGTTTATCCTTAGGGTTCGTTTTAAGGGTAGTGGTAGTTTCAGGGATAGGGCTAGGACTAGGTCTAAAGTGACGTCTACGGTAAGATTAGTGTGAGGCTTTGGGTTAGGGTGAGGGTTAAGGTTATGGTAAGGGCCAGGGCTAGGTTTTCGATTAAGGTTAGGTTTAGGGTAGGGATAGGTTTAGGGTTAGGGTTAGTGTTAGTGTTAGGGTTAGGGTTAGGGTTAGGGTTAGAGTTGGGGCTAGGGTTACGGTTAGGGTTAGTGTTATGGTTAGGGTTAGTGTAAGGGTTCGGTTTAAGGTTAGGAATTAGTGTTAGAGTTAGTGTTAGGGTTAGAATTAGGGTTAGGGTGATGGTTATGTTTAGGGTAAGAGTTAAGTATAGGCTTAATGCTTGGGTCAAGGCTAAGGCTAGTATTAGGTTTAGGGGTATGTTTAGGGTTAGGGTTAGGTATAGGCTAAAGGCTAGGTTTATTTTAAGGTGATAGTTGTATGGTTAGGATTAGGATTAGTGTTAAGGTTACGGTTATGGTCAGGGTTAGCTTTAGGGTTAGGGTTACGGTTACGGTTATGGTTAGGAGTAGGGCTAGGGCTTTTTTTAGGTTTTGCTTTAGTGTTAGGGTTAGGGTTTCAGTTATGGTTAGGGCTAGGGCTAGGGCCTCAGTTAGCGTTAGGTTTAGGGTTAGGGTTAGGGTTAGTGTTAGGTTTAGGAGTAGGTTTAGTTTTAGGGATAGAGTTAGGGTTCGTGTTAGGGTTAGGGTTAGGTATAGGCTTAAGGCTAGGGTTATCATTAGGGTTAGGTTTAGGGTTAGGTTTCATGTTACGGTTAGGGTTATACTTAGGGTTAGGTTTAGGGTTAGGATTAGTGTTAGGGTTAGGGTTAGGTTTAGGGTTATTGTTAGGTTTAGAGTTAGGTTTAGGTTTAGGGTTAGGGTTAGTGTTATGGTTAGGGTTAGGTTTAGGGTTAGGGTTAGGGTTAGGGTCACGGTTATGTATAGGCTTAAGGCTAGGGCCAAGGCTAGGGCTAGGATTAGTTTTAGGGCTAGGGTTAGGGCTAGGTTTAGGTTGTATGTTAGGTTCATGGTTAGGCTTAGGTCTAGAGCTAGGGCTATGGCTAGGTTTAGGGTTATGTTGATGGTTAGGTTTAGGGTTAGGGTAAGTGTTAGGGTTAGGTTTAGGTTTAGGGTTAGTGTTAGTTTTAGGGTTAGGGTTAACGTTATGGTTAGGGTTAGGGTTAGGTTTAGAGTTATGAATAGTGTTAGGGTTAGGGTTTTGGTTATGGTTAGGGCTAGGGCTAGGGACTCAGTTAGGGTTTGGTTTAGAGTAGGGTTAGGGTTAGTGGTAGGTTTAGTTATAAGGATAGAGTAAGGGTTAGTATTAGGGTTCATGTTAGGGTTGGGTTTAGGGTTAGAGTTAGTGGTAGTGTTATATTTAGGGTTAGGATTAGGGTTAGTATTAGTGTTAGGTATAGGCTTAAAGCTGGGGCCAAAGCTAGGGCTAGGATTCGGTTTAGGGCTAGGGTTAGGGCTAGGTTTATGTCGTGTGTTAGATTTAAGGTTAGGCTTAGGGTTAGAGCTAGGCTATGGCTCGGGCTGTGGTGAGGGGAAGCGTTAGGGTTAGGGTTAGGTATAGGGTTACGTTTACCATTACGGTTATCATTAGGGCTATGGCTAGGGCTTTGGTTAGGGTTAGGTTAAGGTTAGGGTTAGGGTTTCAGTTATGTTTAGAGCTAGGGCTAGGGCCTCAGTTTTGTTAGGGTTAGGGTTAGCCTTAGTGTTAGTATTATGGTTAGGTTTAGGGTTAGCGTTAGGTTTAGGGATAGGTTTACTATTAGGGATAGTGTTAGGGTTAGTGTTAGGGTTAGTGTTAGGGTTAGGTTTGGGGTTAGGGTTAGTGGTAGGGTTAGATATAGGGTTGTGTTTAGGGTTACGGTTAGGTATAGGCTAAGGCTAGTGTCAAGGCTAGGGCTAGGATTCGGTTTAGGGCTAGGGTTAGGGCTAGGTTTACGTCGTGTGTTAGATTTATGGTTATGCTTAGGGCTAGAGCTAGGGCTATGGCTAGGACTGTGGCCTGGGGAAGCGTTATGGTTAAGGTTAGGTTTAGATTTAGAGCCAGGGCTAGGTTTATTCTTAGGGTTAGTGTTAGGTGTAGTGCTAATTTAGGGATCGGGCTAGGGCTAAGTCTAGAGTGAGGTCTACGTTAAGATTAGTGGGAGGGTTATGGTTAGGGTGAGGGTTACCATTATGGTAAGTGCTAGGGCTAGGTCTTCGGTTAGGGTAAGGGTTCAGGTTAGGGTCAGGTTTAGGGTCAGTGTTAGGGTTTCAATTATTTTTAGGGCTAGGGCTAGGGCCTCAGTTAGGGATAAGTTTAGGTTTAGGGTTAGGGTTAGAGTTACGGTTAGGGTTAAGGTTAGGTTTAGCAGTCAGTTTAGTTTTAGGGATAGACTTAGTTTAGTTTTAGGGTTAGCTTTAGGGATAGGTTTAGGGTTAGGGTTAGTGGTAGGGTTAGAATTAGGGTTAGGGTTAGGGTTAGGGATAGGGTTAGGTGTAGGCTTAAAGCTAGGGTTATATTTAGGTTGATGGTTAGGTTTAGGGTTAGGTTTAGTGTTACGGTTAGGGTTAATGTTAGTGTTGGGGTTAGGTTTCGGTTACGGTTATGTTTATGGTTAGGGCTAGGGCTAGGGTTTTGGTTAGGGTTAACTTTAGGGTTCGGGATAGGTTTTCACTTATGGTTAGGGCTGTGCCTAAGGCCTTAGTTAGGGTTTTGGTTAGGATTAGGTTTAGGTTTATGTATCTGGTTAGAATTAGTGTTAGGTTTAGGGTCAGGTTAAGTTTTAGGGATAGAGTTAGGGTTAGGATTATGATTAGGGTTAGGGTTGGAGTTAGATATAGGCTTAATGCTCGGGTAAAGGCTAGGGCTAGGATTAGGTTTAAGACTAGGGTAAGGGTTAGGTTTAGGTGTGGGTTAGGTTTAGGGTAGGCTTAGCGCTAGAGCTAGGCCTATTGCTAGGGCTATGGTAAGGGGAAGGTTTAGTGTTAAAGTTAGGGTTAGGGTTAGGGTTAGGGTTAAGGTGAGGGTTAGGTTTAGGGATAGGGTTAGAGTTAGGTATAGGCATAAGGCTATAGTTATGGTTAGGGTTAGGGTTAAGGTTAGTGTTAGGTTATGGTAAGGTTATGTTTAGGGTAGGTTTAGGGTTAGTGTTAGTGTTAGGGTTAGGGTTATCTTTAGGGTTAAGTTTAGGGTTATGGTTAGTGTTAGGTTTAGCTTTAGGGTTAGGGTTGCAGTTACGTATAGGCTTAAGCCTAGTACCAAGGCTAGGGCTAGGATTAGGTTTAGGTCTAGGTTTAGGGCTAGGTTTAGGTATTGGGATACGTTTATGGTTAGGCTTAGATCTAGAGCTAGGGTTATGGCCAAGGCTGTAGCTATGGGAAGGCTTAGTGTTAGGTCAGGTTTAGATTTAGAGCCAGGGTAGCTTTATCCTTAAGTTTAAGATTAGGGGTAGTGCTAGGTTAAGGAATAGGGAAAGGGCAAGATCTAAAGTCGGGTGTACGGTAAGATTAGTTGGAGGGTTAGGGTTAGGATGAGGGTTATGGTTATGGTAAGGGCTAGGGCTAGTGTTTCGGTTAGGGTTAGTTTAGGGTTAGGGTTAGTTTTAGGGTTAGGGTTAGTGTTAGGGTTAGTTTTAGGGTTAGGGTTAGGTTTAATGTTAGGTTTAGGGTTTGGTATAGGCTTAAGGCTAGGGTTATGGTTACGGTTATGGTTATTGTTAGGGTTAGGGTTAGGGTTAGTCTTACAGTTAGGGTTATGGTTAAGTTTAGGGTTAAGTTTACGGTTATGGTTAGGATTAGGTCTAGGGCTAGGGCTTTGGTTAGGTTTAGGTTTACAGTTACAGTTATGGTTAGGGCTGGGACCAGGTCTTTAGTTAGGGTTAGGTTTATGGTAAGCGTTACCTTCATGTTTATATTTAGGTTTAGGCCTAGTGCTTCATTTAGGATTAAGGTTACGGTTATTGTTAGGGTTAGTGCTACGATTAGGGTTAGTGTTAATGTTATTGTTACGGTTAGCATTATGGTTAGGGTTAGATTTATGTCTAGGATTATGGTTACGGTTATGGTTAGGGCTAAGTCTAGGGCTTTGTTTAGGATTAAGGTTAGTGTTAGTGTTAGTTTACGGTTAGGTTTAGGGTTATGGTTAGAGTTACAGTTATGATTAGGGTTAGGGTTAGGGTTTCATTTAGGGTTAGGGTTAGTGGTAGGGTTAGGTTTATGGTTAGGTTTAGGGTTAGGGTTACGTGTATTGTTAGGGGTAGGTCTAGGGCTTTGGTTAGGTTAGGGTTAGGGTTACGGTTACGGTTAGGGTTAAGTTTAGGGTTAGTTTTGGTTTAGGGTTAGGTATACGCTTAAGGCAAGGGTATGGTTAGGGTTATGGTTAGGTTTAGGTTTAGGGTTAGGGTTAGTGTTACGGTTAGGGTTATTATTAGGGTTTGTTTTAGGGTTAGGTTACGGTTACTGTTATGTTTAGTGCTAGCATTAGGGCTTTAGTTAGATTTAGGCTTAGGGTTAGGTGTAGTGTTACTGTTAGATTTAGGGTTAGGGTTAGGGTAGGGTTAGGGTTAGGTGTATGCTAAGGCTAGGGTCAAGGCTAGGGATAGGATAAGTTTTAGGCCTACGGTTAAGACTCGGTTTAGGTTGTGGATTGGGTTATGGTTAGGCTTAGGGCTAGAGCTAGGGCTATGGCTAGATCTATGGCTAGTGGAAGGGTTAGGGTTAGGTTTAGGGTCAGGTTTACAGTTAGGGTTAGGTATAAGCTTAAGGCTAGTGATATGTTTAGGGTTATGGTTGGGTTAGGGTTATGATTAATGTAACAGTTAGGATTATGGTTAGAGTTAGGTTTAGGGTTAGGGTTCGGTTTATGGTTATGGTTAGGGTTAGAGCTAGGATTTTGGTTAGGTTTAGGTTTAGGGTTAGGGTTAGGTATAGACTTAAGCCTATGGTTATCGATAGGGTTATAGTTATTGTTAGGGTTACGGTCAGGGTTAGAGCTACTATTAGAGATATGGTTAGGGTTAGGTTTAGGGTTACCTTTACGGTTACGGTTATGGTTAGGGCTAGGGCTAGGGCTTTGGTTAGGGTTAGGTTAAGGTGAGGGTTAGGGTTTTAGTTATTTTTAAGGCTAGGGCTAGGGCCTCAGTTAGTGTTAGTGTTAGGGTTAGGGTTAGTGTTAGTATTATGGTTAGGGTTAGGGTCAGCGTTAGGTTTAGGGATAGGTTTACTATTAGGGATAGCGTTAGCGTTAGTGTTAAGGTTAGGGTTAGGGTTAGGTTTGGGTTAGGGTAGTGGTAGGTTTACAGTTAGGGTTAGGGTTAGGGTTAGGGTTAGGTATAGGCTTAAAGGTAGGGTCAAGGCTAGGGTTAGGATTAGGTTTAGGGCTAGGGTTAAGGCTAGGTTTAGTTCGTGGGTTAGGTTTATAGAATAGAGCTAGAGCTAGGGCTATGGCTATGGCTATGCAAGAAGATGGGTTAGGGTTACTGTTAGGGTTAGGGTTAGATTTAGAGCTAGGGCTAGTTTTATCCTTAGGGTTCGGTTTAGAGGTCTAGGTAGATTTAGGGATATGGCTAGGGCTAGGTCTAAAGAGGGTTCTACGGGAAGATTAGTGGGAGCGTTAGGGTAGGGTGAGGGTTATGGTTATGGTAAGGGCTAGGGCTAGTTTTTCGGTTAAGGCTAGTTTAGGTTTAGGGTTAGGTTTAGGGTTAAGTTTAGTGTTAGGTTTAGTTTTAGGCTTAGGGTTGGGTTTAATGATAGGTTTACAGTTAGGTTTAGGCTTAAGGCTAGGGTTATGGTTAGGGTTATGGTTAATGTTAGGTTTAGGGTTAGGGTTAGTGTTAAGGTTAGGGTTACTGTTAGGGTTAAGTTTAGGGTTAGGGTTACGGTTATGGTTATTGTTAAAACTAGAGGTATGGCTTTGGTTAGCGTTAGGTTTAAGGTTAGGGTTAGGTATAGGGTTAGTGTCAGGGCTAGGGCTAGGGTCAGTTATGCTTAGGGTTATGGTTAGGGTTAGTGTATGGTTAGGGTTAGTGTTTGGGTTAGGTTTAGGGTTAGGGTTAGTGTTAGCGTTAGAGTTAGTGTTAGGGTGAGGGTTAGAATTAGGGTTAGGGTTAAGTATAGGCTTAAGGCTAGGGTCAAGGCTAAGGCTACAATTAGGTTTAGGGCTAGGGTTAGGGCTCGGTTTAGGTCATGGATTAGGTTTATGGTTAGGTTTAGGGCTAGAGCTAGCGCTATGGCTAGGGCTATGTCTAGGGTTAGGGTTATGGTGATGGTTAGGCTTAGGGTACTGTTAGATTTAGGGTTAGGGTTAGTGTTAGAGTTAGGGTTAGGGCTAGGGTTATGCTTAGGGTTAGTGTTAGTTTTAGACTTAGGAATAGTTTAGGGTTAGTGTTAGGTTTAGGGTTAGGTTTTCGGTTATGATTAGGGCTAGGGCTAGGGACTCAGTTAGGGTTAGGGTTAGGGTTTAGGTTAGGGTTAGGGGTAGGGGTAGGTTTAGTTTTAGGGATAGATAAGGGTTAGTGTTAGGGTTAGTGTTAGGGTTATGGTTAGGCTTAGGGCTAGAGTTAGGGCTATGTCTAGGGATTGGCTACTGGAAGGCTAAGGGTTAAGGTTAGATTAGATTTAGAGCCAGGGCTAGGTTTATCCTTAGGTTTAGGATTAGAGGTAGTGGTAGGTTTAGGGATAGGGCTAGGTCTAGGTCTAAAGTTAGACCTACTGTAATATTAGTGGGAGGGTTATGGTTAGGTTGAGGGTTAACCTTATGATAAGGGCTAAAGCTAGGGCTTCAGTTAGGGTAAGGGTTAAGGTTAGGGTTAGGTTTAGGGTTAGCGTTAGGGTTTCAGTTATGTTTAGGGCTAGGTCTAGGGCCTCAGTTAGGATTAGGGTTAGGGTTAAGTTTATGGTTAGGGCTGGGGCTACGCACTTAGTTAAGGTTTGGTTTAGGGTTAGGTTTATGGTTGCGGTTAAGGTTAAAAGTAGGGTTAGGTTTAGGGTCAGGTTTAGTTTATGGAATAGAGTTAGGATTACGGTTAGGGTTAGCATTACGGTTAGGGTTAGAGTTAAGGTTAGATATAGGCTTAAAGCTAGGGTAAAGGCTAGGTCTAGGATTAGGTATAGGACTAGGGTTAGGGCTTCGTTTATGTGTGGGTTAGGTATATGTTTAGCCTTAGGGCTAGAGCTAGGCCTATGGCTAGGGCAATGCCTAGGAGAAGGGTTATTGTTATGGTTAGGGTTGGGGTTAGGATTAGGATTAGGATTAGGGTTAGTTATAGGCTTAATACTAGGGTTATGGTTATGATTAGGGTTAAGGTTAGGGTTCGTGTTACGTTTAGTGTTTTACTTAGGGTTAGGTTTAGGTTTTGGGTTAGTGTTAGGGTTAGGGTTAGCGTTTTGGTCACAGTTACGTATAGGCTTAAGCCTAGGGCCAAGGCTAGGGCTAGGATTAGGTTTAGGGCTAGGATTAGGGCTAGATTTAGGTTGTGGGTTAGGTTTATGGTTAGGCTTAAGTCTAGAGCTGGGGCTATGGCTAGGGCTGTGGCTAGGTAAAGGGTTAGGGGTAGGGTTAGGTTGAAATTTAGAGCAAGAGCTAGGTTTATCCTTTGGGTTTTAATTACGGGTAGTGCTAGGTTTAGAAATATGGCTAGGGCTAGGTCTAAAGTGATGTCTATGGTAAGATTAGTGGGAGGGTTAGGGTTAGGGTGAGGGTTACCATCATGGTAAGGGCTTGGGCAAGGGCTTCGGTTAGGGTTAGGGTTATTGTTAGGGTTAGGGTTAGGGTTAGGGTTAGGGTTAGGGTTAGGGTTAGGGTTAGGGTTAGGGTTAGTGTTAGTGTTAGGGTTAGGGTTAGTTTTCAGGTTAGGGTTAGATTTAGGTAGAGGCGTAAGGCTAGAGTTATGGTTACGGTTATGGTTAGGGTTAGGGATATGGTTATGGTTATGGCTAGGTTTAGGGCTTTGGTTAGGGTGAAGTTAGGGTTAGGGTTAGGGTTACGGTTAGGTTTAGGGCTTGGCCTGGGATTCGGTTCAGGTTATGGTTAGGGTTAGGGTTAGGTTTAGTGTAACAGTTATAGTCTTGGTTAGGGTTAGGTTTAGGGTTAGAGTTATGGTTATGGTTAGGGCTAGGGCTAGGATTTTGGTTAGGATTAGGTTTAGGGTTAGGGTTAGGGTTAGGTATAGGCTTAAGGCTAGGGTTATGGTTAGGGTAATAGTTATTGTTAGGTTTAGAGTTAGGGTTAGGGTTACAGTTAGGGTTATGGTTAGGGTTAAGTTTAGGGTTAGGGTTATGGTTACGGTATGGTTAGGGCTAGGGCTAGGGCTTGGGTTAGTGTTTGGGTTAGGGTTAGGGTTTGGTTTAAGTTTAGGTTTAGGGCTAGAGCTTCAGTTGGGGTTAGGATTAGGGTTACGGTTAGGGTCATTGTTATGGTTAGTGTTAGTGTTATGGTTAGGTTTAGGGTTAAAGGTAGTGTTAGGGTTAGTGTTAGGGTTAGAGTTAGGGTGAGTGAGGGTTAGGGTTAGGGTTAGGGTTACTTATAGGCTTAAGGCTAGGGTCAAGTCTAAGGCTAGGATTAGGTTTAGGGCTAGGGTTAGGTTTAGGGTTAGTGTTACGGTTAGGGTTATGGTTAGGGTTAGGGTTGCAGTTATGGTTAGGCGTAGGGCTAGGGCTTTGGTTAGGGTTAGGTTTAGGGTTAGGCTTAAGGATTCTGTTATGGTTAGCACTGGGGCTAGGGCCTCAGTTAGGGTTAGGATTAGGCTTAGGGTTAGGTTAATGTTACGGTTTGGTTTAGGGTTAGTGTTAGGTTTAGGTTTAGGTTTAGTTTTAGAGTTAGGTATGGTTTAGTTTTAGGGAGAGAATTAGGGTTAGTGTTAGGGTTAGTGTTAGTGTTAGGGTTAGGGTTAGTGGAAAGGTTAGGTTTAGGGTTAGGGTTACGTTTAGGGTTAGGGTTAGGGTTAGGGTTAAATTTAGGTTTAGGGTCAGAGTCACAGTTACGTATATGGTAAAGGCTAGGTCCAAGGCTAGGGCTAGGATTAGGTTTAGAGCTAGGTTTAATGCTAGTTTCAGGTCATGGGTTAGGTTTATGGTTAGGCTAAGGGCTAGAGCTAGGGCTATGTCTAGGGCTATTTCTAGGGGAAGGGTTAGGCTTAGGGTTACATTTAGATTTAGAGCCATGGCTAGGTTTATTCTTAGGGTTAGGATTAAGAGTAGTGTGCTAGCTTTAGGAATAAGGCTAGGGCTAGCTATAAAGTGAAGTCTACAATAAGATTAGTTGGAGGGTTAGGGTTGGGGTGAGGTTAACCGTCATGGTAAGGGGAAGGGCTAGGGCTTCATTAGGAATAGGGTTAGGGTTACGGTTATGGTTAGGGTTATGGTTAGGGTTAGGGTTATGGTAGGGTTAAGTTTAGTTTCAGAGTTAGATTTAGTAATAGGCTTAAGGCTAGGGTTATGGTTAGGGTTATGGTTAGGTTTAGGGTTAGAGATTTGGTTACAGTTATGGTTAGGGCTAGGACTAGGAATTTTGTTACGGTTAGGTTTAGGGTTAGAGTTACGGTTATAGTTAGTGCTTGGGCTAAGGCTTCAGTTATGTTTAGTGTTAGGGTTATGGTTATGGTTAGTGTCACGGTTAGGGTTAGGTTTAGGGTTAGTTTTAGGGTTAGTGTTAGGGTTAGGGTTAGGGTTAGGGTTAGGGTTAGGGTTAGGGTTAGGGTTAAGATTAGGATTAGGGTTAGGTATAGGCTTAAGGCTAGGGTCAAGCCTAGGGATAGGATTAGTTTTAGGGCCAGGGTTAGTGCTAGGGTAAGGTCATGGGTTAGGTTTATGGTTAGGCATAGGGCTAGAGTTAGGCTATGGCTAGGGCTATGGGTAATGGACGAGTTAGGGTTAGGTTAAGGGTTAGGTTTAGCATTAGGTTTAGGTATAGGTTTAAGTCTAGGGTTATGTTTAGTGTTATGGTTAGGGTTAGGGTTGGGTTTGGTGTTACAGTTAGGGTTATGGTTAGGGTTAGGTTTAGCGTTTGGGTTACAGTTACGGTTATGATTAGGGCTAGGGCTATGGTTTTGTTTAGTGTTAGCTTTAGGGTTAGATTTAGGGTTTCGGTTATGGTTACGCTGGGGTAGGGCCTTAGTTAGGGTTTGGGTTAGGGTTAGGTTTATGGTTACGGTTAAGTTTAGAATTAGGGTTAGATTTTGGTCTGGTTTAAATTTAGGGTTTCATTTAGGGTTAGGGTTAGGTTTAGGGTTAGGGTTAGGGTTAGGTATACGCTTACAGCAAGTGTTATGGTTAGGGTTATTGTTATTGTTAGGGTTAGGGTTATGGTTAGTGTTACGTTTCGGGTTATATTTAGGGTTAGGTTTTGGGTTAGGGTTAGGGTTACGTTTATGGTTATAGTTATGGTTTGAGCTAGGGATATGGCTATGGCTATGGCTAGTGGAAAGGTTAGGGTTAGGTTTAGGCTGAAGACTAATGTTATGTTTAGGGTTGTGGTTAGGCTTAGGTTTAGGTTTAGAGTAACGGTTAGCGTTATGTTTAGGCTTAGGTTTAGGGTTAGGGTAACGGTTATGGTTATGTTTAGGGCTAGGTTTAGGGTTTTGGTTAGGATTAGGTTTAGGTTTCGAGTTAGAGTTTTGGTTATGCTTAGGGCTGCGACTAAGGCCTTAGTTAAGTTAGGGTTAGGGTTAGGGTTAGGGTCACAGTTAAGTTTAGAATTAGGGTTAGGTTTAGGGTTAGCTTTGGTTTTACGGATAGAGTTAGGGTCAGGGTTAGGGTTGGAAGTAGAATTAAATGTAGGCTTAAGGCTAGGGTCAAGTCTAGGGCTAGGATTAGGATTAGGGCTAGGTTTAGGTCGTGGTATAGGTTTATGGTTACTCTTAGACTAGAGCTAGGGCTATGGCTAGCGCTGTGAGTAGGGGAAGGGTTAGGGTTAGGGTTAGAGTTAGATTTGAAGCTAGGGCTAGGTTTATCCTTAGGGTTAGGTTTAGGGGTAGTGGTAAATTTAGGGATAGGGCAAGGTCTAGGTCTAATGTGAGGTCTACAGTAAGATTAGTGGGAGTGTTAGGGTTAGGGTTAGGGTTACGGTTATGGTTAGGTCTAGGGCTAGGGCTTTATTTAGGGTTACAGTTAGTGTTAGGGTTAGGTTTAGGGTTAGGATTAGTTTTAGGGTTAGGGTTAGGTTAAGGTTAGGGTTAGGTTTAGGGTTAGATATAGGCTTAAAGCTTGGGTTATGTTTAGGGTTATGGTTAGGATTAGGGTTTGGGTTAGTGTTACGGTTAGGGTTATGGTTAGGGTTACTTATAGGGTTAGTTTTAGGGTTAGAATTAGGGTTAGGGTTAGGTTTAGGATTAGGGTTAGGGTTAGGTTTAGGGTTAATTTTAGTGTTAGAGTAATAGTTAGGTTTAGTATTCGTGTTGGGGTTAGGGTTAGAGTTAGGTTTAGGTATAGCTTAAGCTAGAGTTAAGGCTAGGGCTACTATTATGTTTAGGGCTAGGGTTAGGGCCAGGTTTAGGTCTTGTGTTAGGTTTATGGTTAGACATTGGGCTATAAAAGGGCTATGGCGAGGGCTATAGCTGGTGGAAGAGTTAGGGTTAGGGTTAGTGTTAGGGTTAGGTATGGGCTTAAACATAGGGTTATGTTTAGTGTTATGGTTAGGCTTAGGGTCATGGTTAGGGTTAGGGATGGTGTTGGGTTTAGTGCTAGGGTTAGTTGTAGGGTTAGAATTAGCTTTAGGGTTAGGGTTCGGGTTAGGTATAGGCTTAAGGCTAGGGTTATGGTTATGGTTAGGGTTAGGGTTAGTGTTACGGTAGGGTTAGGTATAGTGTTAGGTTTAGGGTTAGGGTTAGTTTTAGGGTTAGAGTTATGTTTAGGGTTAGGGTTCGGGTTAGGTATAGGCTTAAGGCTAGGGTAAAGGCTAGGGCTAGGATTAGGCTTAGGGCTAGGTTTAGGGCTAGGATTAGGTCGTGGGTTAGATTTATGGTTAGACTTAATGCTAGAGCTAGGCATATGGCTAGGGCCATGGCTAGGAGAAGGGTTAGGGTAAAGGTTATGTTAGATTAAGAGCTAGGACTAGGTTTATCCTTAGGGTTCAGTTTAGGGGTAGTGGTAGTTTTAGGGATAGGGCTAGGGCTAGGTCTAAAGTGGGGTCCCCGGTAAGATTAGTGGGAGTGTTATGGTTAAAGTGACGGTTACAGTTTGGAAAAGGCTAGGGTTAGGGCTTCGGTTAGGGTTAGGGTTAGAGTTACTTTCAAGTTTTGGGTTAGTGTTAGGGTTACGGTTATGGTTAGGGAAAAGAATAGGGCTTCAGTTACGGTTAGGGTTAGGGCTAGGGTTAGGGTTAGTGTTACGGTTAGGGTTAGAGTTAGGGTTAGGTTTAAGTTTAGGGTTAGTGTTAGGATTACGTTTACGGTTAGGGTTAGATTTAGGGTAAGGGTTAGGGTTAGGGTTAGGTATAGGCTTAAGGCTAGGGTCAAGGCTAGGATTAGGATTAGGTTTAGGGCTAGGGTTAGGGCTAGGTTTAGGTTGTGGGTTTGGTTAGGGTTAGGGTTAGGGTTAGGATTAGGGTTAGGGTCACTGTTACGTATAGGCTTAAGGCTAGGTTCAAGGCTAGGGCTAGGATTAGGTTTAGGGCTAGGGTTGAAGCAAGGTTTTTGTTTTGGTTTAGGTTTATGATTATGCATAGGGCTAGAGCTAGGGCTATGGCTAAGGCTATGGCTGGTGGAAGGGTAAGGTTTAGGGTTAAGGTAAGGGTTAGGTATAGTCTTAAGGCTAGGGCTATGTTTAGGATTATGGTTAGGGTTAGGTTTAGGGTTAGTGTCACGGTTACGGTTATGGTTAGGGCTAGAGCTAGGGATTTGGTTAGGGTTAGCTTTAGGGTTAGGTTTAGTTCTATGGATACATTTAAGGTTGTTTTTAGGGTTAGGGTTAGGGTTAGATATAGGCTAAGGCTAGGGTCAAGGCTAGGGCTAGGATTAGGTTTAGGGCTAGGGTTGGGAAAATGTTTAGGTTTTGGTTTAGGTTTATGGATATACATAGGGCTAGAACTAGGGCTACGGCTAGGGCTATGGCTAGAGGAAGGTTTAGTGTTAGGGTTCGGGTTAGATTTAGGTTTAGGTTAGGCTTAAGGCTAGGGTTATGGTTAGGGTTATGGTTATGGTAAGGGTTAGAGTTAGGGTTAGTGTACACGTAGGGTTAGTGATAGGGTTAGGTTTAGGTTTAGGATCAGTTGTAGGGTTAGAGTTAGGCTTAGGTTTAGGGTTAGGGTTAGGTATAGGCTTAAGGCTAAGGTCAAGGCTAGGGCTATGATTAGGTTTAGGGCTAGGTTTGGGGCTAGATTTAGGTCGTGTGTTAGGTTTATTGTTAGGCTTAGGGCAGAAGCTAGGGATATGGCTAGGTCTATGGCTGGTGGAAGGGTTAGGGTTAGGTTTAGGGTAAGTGTTACGGTTAGGTTTATTGTTAGGATTAGGTTTAGGGTTAGGGTAACGGTTATGGTTATGTTTAGGGCTAGGTTTGGGGTTTTGGTTAGGATTAGGTTTAGGTTTCGGGTTAGGGTTTCGGTTATGCTTATGGCTGCGACTAAGGCCTTAATTAGTTTCGGGTTAGGGTGAGGGTTATGGTTACGGTTAAGTTTAGAATTAGGGTTAGGTTTAGGGTTAGCTTTGGTTTTACGGATAGAGTTAGTGTTAAGGTTAGGGTTAGAATTAGGATTAAATGTAGGCTTAAGGCTAGTGTCAAGGCTAGGGCTAGGATTAGGATTAGGGGTAGGTTTAGGTCGTGGGATAGGTTTATGGTTCGGCTTAGAGTAGAGCTAGGGCTATGGCTAGGGCTATGACTAGGGGAAGGGTTAGGGTTAGGGTTAGGTTTAGATTTGAAGCTAGGGCTAGGTTTATCGTCAGGGTTAGGTTTAGGGGTAGTGGTAGGTTTAGGCATAGGGCTAGGACTAGGTCTAAGGTGAGGTCTATGGTAAGATTAGTGGGAGTGTTAGGGTTAGGGCTAGGGTTACGGTTATGGTTAGGTCTAAGGCTAGGGCTTTGTTTAGGGTTACAGTTCGAGTTAGGGTTAGGTTTAGTATTAGGGTTAGTGTTAGGGTTAGGGTTAGGGTTAGGTATAGGCTTAAGGCTTGGGTTATGGTAAGGGTATGGTTAGGATTAGGGTTTGGGTTAGTGTTACGGTTAGGGTTATGGTTAGGGTTTGTTTTACGGTTAGTGTTAGGGTTAGAATTAGGGTTAGGGATAGGTTTAGTATTAGGGTTAGGGTAGGTTAGGGTTAATGTTAGTGTTAGAGTAATAGCTAGGGTTAGGCTTAGGGTTAGGGTTAGCGTTAGGTTTAGGTATAGTTTAAGCTAGGGTTAAGGCTAGGGCTAGGATAATATTTAGGACTTGGTTTTGGGCTAGGTTTAGGTCGTGGTTTAGGTTTATGTTGAGGCTTAAGTTTAGAGCTAGGTTTATGGCTTGGGCTATGGCAGGGTAAGGGTTAGGGTTATGGTTAGGGTTAGTGTTAGATTTAGTACTAGGGCTAGGTTCCTCCTTAGGTTTAGGTTTAGGGGATGGTAGCTTTAGGGATAGGGCTAGGTCTAGGTCTAAAGTGAGGTCCACGGTAGGATTAGTGGGAGGGTTAGGGTTATGGTTATTTTTGCGGTTATGGTTAGGGCGAGGGCTAAGGCTTCCGTTAGGGTTAAAGTTAGGGTTAGGTTAAGGATTAGGGTTAATGATAGGGTTGGGGTTAGGGTTAGGTTTAGGTTGTGGGTTAGATTTTGGGTTAGTGAAAGGCTTAAGGCTAGGGTTATGGTTAGATTTAGGGTTAGGGTTAGGCCTAGGGTTAGTGTTACGGTTAGGGTTATTTTTAGTGTAGGGTTAGGGTTAAGGTAATGGTTATGTTTAGGTCTAGGGCTAGGACTTTTGTTAGGGTTAAGTTTACGGTTAGCGTTAGGCTTACGGTTATGTTTAGGTGTAGGCCTAGGGCTTCAGTTAGGGTTAGGGTTAGGGTTAGGGTTAGTGTTAGATTTATGGTTAGGGTTAGGGTTAGAGTTAGGGTTAGGTTTAGGTTTAGGGTTAGTGGTAGGGTTAGAGTTAGTGTTAGACTTAGGGTTAGGTATAGGCTTAAGGCTAGGGTCAAGGCTACAGCTAGGATTAGGATTAGGGCTAGGGTTAGGGCTAGGTTTAGGTCGTGGGTTAGGTTTATGGTTAGGCTTAGTGTTAGAGCTAGGGCTATGGCTAGGGCTATGGCAAGGAGAAAGCTTATAGTTAGGGTTAGGGTTAGATTTAGAGCTAGGGTAGGTTTATCCTTAGGGTTCATTTTAAGGGTAGTGTTAGTTTTAGGGATAGGGCTAGGACTAGGTCTAAAGTGAGGTCTACAGTAAGATTGTGGGAAGGTTAGGGTTAGGGTGAGTGTTACGGTTATGGTTAGGGCCAGGGCTAGGTTTTCGATTAAGGTTAGGTTTAAGGTAGGGATAGGTTTAGGGTTAGGGTTAGTGTTAGTGTTAGGGTTAGGGTTAGTGTTAGTGTTAGGGTTAGAGTTAGGGTTAGGGCGAGGGTTAGGTTTAGGGTAAGAGTTAAGTATAGGCTTAATGCTTGGGTCAAGTCTAAGGCTAGTATTAGGTTTAGGGGTATGGTTAGTGTTAGCGTTAGGTATAGGCTAAAGGCTAGGTTTATTTTAAGGTGCTATTTAGGGTTATGGTTAGGATTAGGATTAGTGTTAAGGTTATGGTTATGTTTAGGGTTAGCTTTAGTGTTAGGGTTATGGTAAAGGTTATGGTTATGGCTAGGGCTAGGGCTATGGTTAGGTTTAGGTTTAGTGTTAGGGTTAGGGTTTCAGTTATGGTTAGGGCTAGGGCTAGGGACTCAGTTAGTGTTAGGGTTAGGGTTAGGGTTAGGGTTAGTGTTAGGTCTAATGGTAGGTTTAATTTTAGGGATAGAGTTAGGGTTCGTGTTAGGGTTAGGGTTAGGTATAGGCTTAAGGCTAGGGTTATGGTTATGGTTAGGGTTAGGGTTAGGTTTCATGTTATGGTTAGGGTTATACTTAGGGTTAGGTTTAGGGTTAGGATTAGTGTTAGGGTTAGGGTTAGGTTTAGGGTTATGGTTAGGGTTAGAGTTAGGTTTAGGTTTAGGGTTAGTGTTATGGTTAGGGTTATTTTTAGGTTTAGGGTTAGGGTTAGGGTCACGGTTACGTATAGGCTTAAGGCTAGGGCCAAGGCTAGGGCTAGGATTAGTTTCAGGGCTAGGGTTAGGGCAAGGTTTAGGTCGTATGTTAGGTTTATGGTTAGGCTTAGGGCTAGAGTTTGGGCTATGGGTAGGGCTGTGGCTAGGGGAAGGGTTAGGGTTAGATTTAGAGCCAACGCTAGTTTTAATCTTAGGGTTAGGATTAGGGGTAGAGCTAGGTGTAGGAGTAGGGCTAGGGCTAGGTCTAAAGTGAGGTCTACTATAAGATTAGTGAGAGCTTTAGGGTTACGGTTAAGGTTACCATTATGGTAAGGGCTAGGGCAAGGGCTTCAGTTTGGAATAGGGTTAGGGTTAGGGTTAGTTTTAGGGTTAGGGTTAGATTTAGATATAGGCCTAAGGCTAGAATTATGGTTAGTGTTATGGTTAGGGTTAAGGTTAGGGATACAGTTACGGTTATGTTTCGGGCTACAACTAGAGCTTTGGTTAAGCTTAGGTTTAGGGGTATGGTTAGGGTTAGGGTTAAGGTTATGGTTAGGGCTTGGGCTAGGGCTTCAGTTAGGGTTAGAGTTATGGTTAGGGTTAGTGTTAGTGTTACAGTTATGGTTAGGTTTTTGGTTAGGTTTAGGGTTAGGGTTAGTGTTCGTGTTAGGGTTAGGGGTAGGGTTAGGATTAGGATTAGGGTTACATATAGGCTTAAGGCTAGGGCCAAGGCTAGGGCTAGGATTAGTTTCAGGGCTAGGGTTAGAGCTAGGTTTAGGTCGTATGTTAGGTTTATGGTTAGGCTTAGGGCTAGAGCTAGGGCTATGGCTAGGGCTGGGGCTAGGGGAAGGGTTAGGGTTAGATTTAGAGCCAACGCTAGTTTTATCCTTAGGGTTAGCATTAGGGGTAGAGCTAGGTGTAGGAGTAGGGCTAGGGCTAGGTCTAAAGTGAGGTCTACTATAAGATTAGTGGGAGCATTAGTGTTACGGTTAGGGTTACCATTATGGTAAGGGCTAGGGCTAGGGCTTTGGTTTGGATTAGGTTTAGGGTTAGGGTTAGGGTTAGGTTTAGGGTTAGGGTTAGATTTAGATATAGGCCCAAGGCTAGAAATATGGTTAGGGTTATAGTTATGGTTAGGGTTAGGGATACAGTTACGGTTATGGTTCGGGCTAGAAGTAGAGATTTGGTTAAGGTTAGGTTTAGGTTTATGGTTAGGTTTAGGGTTAAGGTTATGGTTAGGGCTTCGGCTAGGCCTTCAGTTAGTGTTACAGCTACAGTTAGGGTTAGTGTTAGTGTTACGGTTATGGTTTGGTTTTTGGTGAGGTTTAGGGTAGGGTTAGTGTTCGTGTTAGGTTTAGGGGTAGGGTTAGGATTAGGATTAGGGTTACATATAGGCTTAAGGCTAGGGTTAAGGCTAGGGATAAGATTTGGTTTTGGGCTAGGGTTAAGGCCAGGTTTAGGTCGTATGTTAGGTTTATGTTCAGGCTTAGGGCCAGAGCTAGGGCTATGGCTAGGGCTATGGCTAGCAGAAGGGTTAGGGTTAGGTTTCGGGTTAGGGTTAGGTATAGGCTTAAGGCTAGTGTTATATTTAGGCTTATGGTAATGGTTAGGGTTATGTTTAGTTTAACGGTTACAGTTATGGTTTGTGTTAGGTTTATGTTTAGGTTTACGGTTACGGTTATGGTTAGGGGTAGGGCTAGGATATTGATTAGGATTAGGTTTAGGGTGTCGATTAGGGTTAGGTTTAGGCTTAAGGCTAGGGTTATGGTTAGGGTTAGTGGTAGGGTTAGGTTTAGGGTTAGGGTTAGTGTTAGGGTGAGAATTAGGGTTAGATTGAGGGTTAGTGTTAGTGTTAGGGTTAAATATAGGCTTAAGGATAGGGTCAAGGGTAAGGCTAGGATTAGGTTTAGAGCTAGGTTTAGGGTTAGGGTTAGTGTTACGGTAGGGTTATGTTTAGGGTTAGGTTTAGGGTTAGGTGTACGGTTACGGTTATGGTTAGGGCTAGGGCTAGGGCTTTGGTTAGGGTTAGGTTTAGGGTTAGGGTTTCATTTATGGTTAGGGCTAGGGTTACCTCCTTATTTAGGGTTAGGATTAGCGATCGATTTAGGGGTAGGTTTAGTTTTAGGGATAGAGGTAGGGTTATTGTTAGGGTAAGGGTTAGGGCTAGGTTTAGGGTTAGGGTTAGTGGTAGGGTTAGCGTTATGGTTAGGGTTAGGGTTATGTATAGGCTTAAGTCTAGGTGCAAGAATAGGGCTAGGATTAGGTTTTCGGCTAGGGTTAGGTCTAGGTTTAAGTCACAGGTTAGGTTGTAGGTTAGGCTTAGGGGTAGAGCTAGGGCTATGGCTAGGGCTATGGCTAGCAGAAGGGTTAGGATTAGGTTTAGGGTTAGGATTAGGGTTAGGGTTATGTATTGGCTTAAGGCTAGGGATATGTTTAGGGGTATGGTTATGGTTAGCGTTAGGTTTAGTTTTACGGTTAGGGTTATGGTTAGGTTTACGGTTATGGTTACGGTTATGGTTAGGGCTGGAGCTAGTGCCTTAGTTAGGGTTTGGGTTAGGGTTAGTTTAGGGTTACGGTTAAGGTTAGAAATAGGGTTAAGTTTAGGTTCAGTTTTATTTTTAGAGATAGGGTTAGGGTTAGGGTTACATATAGGCTTAAGTCTAGGGTAAAAGCTAGGGCTAGGATTAGGTTTAGGACTAGTGTTCAGGATAGGTTTAGGTGTGGTTTATGTTTATGGTTAGGCTTAGGGCTAGACCTAGGCCTATGGCTATGGCTGTGGCAAGGGGAAGGTTTAGTGTTAAGTTTAGGGTTAGGGTTAGGTTTAGGGTTAGGTTTAGGTTTAGGTATAGGCTTAAGCTTGGGTTTATGGTTAGTGTTATATTTAGTATAGGTTTCAGGTTAGGGTTAATGTTAGGGTTAGGGTTAGGGTTATGTTTAGGGTTAGAATTAGGTTTAGGTTTAAGGTTAGGTTCACGGTTACATATAGTCTTAAGGCTTGGGCCAAGGCTAGGGCTAGGATTAGGTTTAGTGCTAGGGTTAGTGCTATGTTGTGGTCATGGGTTAGGTTTAATGTTAGGCTTAGGCCTAGAGCTAGGGCTATGGCTAGGGCTAGGGCTAGGGGAAGGGTTAGGGTTAGGGTTAGTTTTAGATTTAGAACCAGGGCTAGGTTTATCCTTATGGTTAGGATTAGTGGTAGTGCTAGGTTTTGGAATAGGGCTAGGGCTAGTTCTAAAGTGAGGTCTACGGTAAGATTAGTGAAAGGGTTAGGGTTACGGTGAGGGTTACTGTTATGTTAAGGGCTAGCTATAGGGCTTCGGTTAGAATTAGGGTTAGGGTTAAGATTAGGTTTAGGGTTACCGTTAGGGTAGGGTTAGGGTTAGAGTAAGGGTTAGGTTTTGGCTTAAGCTAGTGTTAAAGCTAGGGCTAGGATTAGGTTTAGGGCTAGGGTTAGGGCTAGGTTTAGGTCGTGGGTTAGGTTTATGGTGAGTCTTAGGGCTAGAGCTAGGGCTATGGCTAGGGCAATGGCTAGCAGAAGGGTTAGGGTTAGGTTTAGGGTTAGGGTTAGGTATAGGCTAAAGGCTAGGGTTATGGTTAGGGTTTTGGTTATCGTTAGGGTTATGTCTAGGGTTAGTGTGATGGTTAGGGTTATTTTTAGGGTTATGTTTAGGGTTATGGTTATGGCTATGTTTAGTGCTAGGGCTAGGGCTTTTGTTAGAGTTAGGTTTAGGGTTATATTTAGGCTTATGGTTATGATTAAGGCTAGGTCTAGGGCTTCATTTAGGCTTAGGGTTGGGGTTAGGGTTACGGTTAGGGCTCGCGTTAGGGTTATGGTTAGGGTTAGGAATAGGGTTAGGTATAGGTTTAGTGTTTGTGGTAGGGTTACAGTTAGGGTTAGGGTTAGGTTTAGGTATAGGCTTAAGGCTAGGGTCAAGGCTACGGCTAGGATTAGGTTTAGGGCTAGGGTTAGGGCTAGGTTTTAAGTCCTGAGTTAGGTTATGGTTAGGCTTAGGGTTAGAGCTAGGCTATGGCTAGGGCTATGGCAAAGAGAAGGGTTAGGTGTAGGTTTAGAGTTAGGGTTAGATTTAGAGCTAGGGCTAGGTTTACCCTTAATGTTCGGTTTAAGGGTAGTGGTACTTTAAGGGATAGGCCTAGGACTAGGTCTAAAGTGAGGTTCATGGTAAGATTAGTGGGAGGGTTAGGTTTAGAGTGAGGGTTACGGTTATGGTAAGGGCTAGGGCTAGGGTTTTGCTTAGGGTTAGGTTTAGGGTAGGGTTACGTTTAGGGTTAGGGTTATTGTTAGGGTTAGGGTTATGGCTATTGTTACGGTTACGGTTATGGTTAGGGTTAGATTTAGGGTTTGGGTTAGGGTTAGGGCTAGGGCTTCAGTTAGGGTTAGGGTTAGGGTTATGGTTAGGGTTCGTGTTATGTTTAAAGTTAGTGTTAGGGTTAGGTTTAGGGTTAGGGTTAATTTTAGGGTTAGATTTAGGGTTAAGGTGAGGGTTAGGGTTAGGGTTAGAGTTAAGTATAGGCTTAAGGCTGGGGTCAAGGCTAAGGCTAGAATTAGGTTTAGGGCTACAGTTCGGTTTAGGGTTAGGTATAGGCTAACGGTTACTGTTATTATTAGGGTTATGGTTAGGGTTGTGGTTAGGGTTAGGGTTAGTGTTACTGTTAGGGTTATGGTTAGGGTTAGGGGTATGGTTACAGTTATGTTTAGGGCTAGGGCTAGGGCTTTGGTTAAGGTTAGGTTTAGGGTTAGGTAAGGGTTTCGGTTACAGTTAGGGCTAGGGCTAGTACCTCAGTTAGGTTTAGAGTTAGGGTTTGTGTTACCTTTAGGGTTAGGGTTAGCGTTAGGTTTAGGGGTAGGTTAAGTTTTAGGGATAGAGTTAGGGGTAGTGTTAGGGTTAGGGTTAGAGTTAGGTTTAGGGTTAGGGTTAATGTAGGGCTAGAATTAGGTTTAGGGTTAGGGTTAGGTATAGGCTTAAGGCTAAGGTCAAAGCTAGGGCAAGGATTAGGCTTAGGTCTAGGCTTAGGGCTGGGTTTAAGTCGTGTGTTAGGTTTATGGTTAGGCTTAGAGGTAGAGCTTGGGCTATGGCTAGGGCTATTGCTAGCGGAAGGGTTAGGGTTAGGTTTCGGGTTAGGGTTAGGGTTAGAGTTAGGGTTAGGTATAGGCCTAATTCTAGGGTTATATTTAGGTTTATGATTATGGTTATGGTTAGGTTTAGTGTTACGGTTAGGGTTGTGGTTAGGGTTAGGTTTAGGTTTCGGATTACGGTTACGGTTATGGTTAGGACTAGGGCTAGGGTTTTGGTTAGGGTTAGGTTTAGGGTTAGGTTTACGGTTTTGGTTATGTTTAGGGCTGGTGCTAGGGCCTTAGTTAGGTTTTGGGTTAGGATTAAGTTTAGGGTTATGGTTAAAGTTAGAATTAAGTTTAGTTTAGAGTCAAGTTTAGTTTTAGGCATAGAGTTAAGGTTAGGCTTAATGTTAGGATTATGGTTTGTTTTAGGGTTAGATATAGACTTAAGGCGAGGGTAAACTCTAGGGCTAGGATTAGGTTTAGGACTACGGTTAGGACTAGGTTTAGGTGTGGGTTAGGTTTATGCTTAGGCTTAGGGATAGAGCTGGGCCTATGGCTAGGGCTATGGATAGGGGAAGGGTTAGTGTTAGTGTTAGGTTTAGGGTTAGGTTTAGGTTTAGGGTTAGGTTTAGGGTGAGTTATAGGCTTAAGGCTAGCTTTATTGTTAGGGTTATGGTTAGGGTTAGGGTTAGGGTTAGGGTTCGTGTTACAGTTAGGGTTAGTATTATGGTTAGGATTATTGTTAGTTTTAGGGTTAGGGTCAGTGTTAGGGTCAGGTTTAGGTTTAGGGTTAGGTTTAGGTTTAGGGTTAGGTTTAGGGTTAGGTATAGGCTTAAGGCTAGGGCCAAGGCTAGGGCTAGATTTAGTTTATGGATAGTGTTTGGCTAGGTTTAGGTCGTGGGTTAGGTATATGGTTAGGCTTAGGGCTAGACTTGGGCTATGGCTAAGGCTATGGCTAGGGGAAGCGTTAGGGTTAGGGTTAGGGATAGATTTAGAGCTGGGGCTAAGTTTATCCTTAGGGTTAGGATTATGGTTAGTGCTAGGTTTAGGGCTAATGATAGGGCAATGTCTAATGTGAGGTCTAAAGTAAGATTAGTGGATGTTTTAGGGTTAGGTTTACTGTGATGGTCCTGGTTAGTGTTCGGTTTTGGGTCTGTGTTACACCTAGGGCTAGGATCATTTTTAGGGTTACTGTTAGCGTTAGGGTTGAAGTAAAGTCTAGGTATAGGTTTAGTGTTAGGGTTAGGGTTAGAGTTAGTGTTACAATTAGGGTTAGGGTTAGGGTTAGATTTAGGGTAAGTGTTAGAGTTAGAGTTAGGGTTAGTGTTAGGATTAGGGTTAGGGTTAGCGTTAGGGTTACGTATAGGCTTAAGCTGTGGTTTAGGCTAGGGCTAGAATTACATTTAGGGCTATGGTTAGGGATTCTGTTTAGGTCGTGGGTTAGTTTTATGGTGAGACTTAGGTCTAGAGCTAGGTTTAGGGCTAGGGCTATGGCTAGGGGAAGGGTTAGGGTTAAGGTTAGGGTTAGGGTTAGATTTAGCTCTAGGGCTAGGTTCATCCTTATGGTTAGGTTTAGGGTAGTGGTAGGTTTAGTGACAGGGCTAGGGCTAGGTCTAAAGTGAGGTCCACAGTAAGATTAGTGGGAGGGTTAGGGTTACAGTTAGTCTTACGGTTATGGTTAGGGCTAGGGCTAAGGCTTTGTTTAGGGATAGGGTTAGGGTTAGGTTTAGGGTTCGGTATAGGCTTAAGGCTAGGGTTGTGGTTAGTTTTATGGCTAGTGTTAGGGTTAGGTCTAGGGTTAGTGTTACTGTTAGGTTTATTTTTAAGGTTGGGG